>BRDA01075954.1:0-11730 GCA_036984385.1 Crenuchus spilurus | reverse complement strand
GTCTGTTGAGTGTTGTAAGAAGAAGGGGGGATGCCACACAGTGGAAAAAATGGCCTTGTCCCAACTTTTTTGGAATTTGTTGAAGCCATGAAATTTTGAAACAACATATTTTTCCCTTGTGTCTGTATATATTTCCTCATGACACTTGACAGAGTTTACTGCATGTATAAATAAGTGAGCATATCAGTCAGTTGCAGCAAATTGTAAAACTGTCATCATGGACAAAGGACAAGACCTGACTGATGCCTAAAAGAGCATGATAATAGGGAAGGGTGGTAATGGGGAAAAGGTGGTAGCATCTCAGAAACTGTTAACTTTGTGGGACATTCTAGAGCTGATGTAGTGAACGTGTACTGAGAATGGACTTCCCATACAGTGCATGCCTCTCAATGGCATAACAGTGGTGCCCCACTGCCATTGATGCCAGATTGGATCAATGACTCTGGAGTATGTTACAGAGTAATCATTGTGCCACATTAGACCAGTTAACATCCATAATGAACACAGGAGCAACAAGGAAAGTGTCATTGTTCACATGAGCTTAGACATCCTGAACTCATTATATTATGTTATAGCATGACAGTGATGTTGGGGTGAGTGTGTATGTTCTCTGACTGACATCCACATAAGATGGGCTTTTCAGCTACAATAATGAATCCTCTGGCCACAGTTTCTGGACCTGTTAAACATCTGATCTTCATCTGATCTTCATCAGGCACACTGTGACATTGAAACAGGCTAATTCAGGAGCAGCATCTTAGAGCACAATTACAATCTGATTGTGCATCTCAGCACTTGAATTTATGCAGCAATTAACAGGCCAATTAGAGGCTATTCTCCCTGTTTCCTGCTAATGGCTACTAAGTGCTAACTGCTGAGGAGGCGATTTGGAGGTGTATACCCTCTATGACACCCAGCTGATCCTGCTTTTCTCCTCCTCTGCCCAATTTTGTGCCTGGCTGGTTCATAAATGTTTAAAAGGCCAGTAAACACTATCAGTATATGGAGTTAGAAAGTTTAGATATGTTACTCTGGCCCAAGAGTGCAGCATTAATCAATAAAGCCATAATTGGGACTACTTGTAGATTTTACTAGTTTTGTCATATTCTTCCTTCCAATTGGAATTGGTTTGATAGACTCATGGACAATGGTTTGTGATCATGGTTTTCACACCTGCTCTAACAGCTCTATTTCTACGGAGCTAATTGTTCAAGCCTTAGATGTTTTAGTGTAGCTGTAGTGAGGTATCTGTGCTGTACAGCACTAACTTTTAAATCACTCAGTCCAGTAATAGTGATCACAATGGCTCGAGTGATTTAGACTCAGGACCACCAGGAAATCCCTCACACAGGCATGAGCCCTGGGCAGAGATTAATAGCACTGCCGTCTATAATATGTATTCACCTTCATTTTCTCCATCTCTCTATTTCTGTCTTCCATTTACTTTGTGCTTCACTAAGTTTACATGCAGTCAATATTCTGACTACATTCAAAGAATCTGTAATGAGCTACATTTGTGAGAATTGTTAAAGCTGGTCTGCTTATAATCCTGTTTACATGCGGTCATGGAGCTTTTGTGAAGACAAAGATGAGCACAGATATAAAACACAACACTTTAATATAGGGATAATCCAAGAACAAAAATGATAAACAAGCAAAAGGTCATTCACAAATTACAAAGCACTAGACAGCTTTACTGATTATAGAAAAGCACTCAACAAAGCACGCTCTGAATATCTGGCATCACTGATTGAATCCAATAAAAATAATCCTAAAGTACTTTATAGTGTGATTTCAAAAGCTGAAAAAAATCATGCAGACACTGAACCTCTGATTCTGGCTAATCTTATAAGTAACACCGTTATGGACTTTTTCCAATAATAAAATTCACTCCTTTCACAAATCCCAGAATGCACCGCGCAACCAGCAACATCCAGTTCACCGGTTCACCATGCTATCAATACTAAGCTACACTATCACGCTGCTTGTCACACTGGCCTCCATTGAATTGATAGCATGCAGCATGATAGCTTGCAACAACATGTTTACACTAAAAACCCACTGCATAAATTGAAAATACAAGTTGACACAACAAGATATGATGTTTAATATCCAAAGAAATATTATCTGCATATAGTTACAAAAGCTAGTAGATATCATGGAAGTATTTACTTACTAAATAAAGTTGTAAACAGTGTATGTAGCGTAGCTGGCACAGACATAAACAAGAGAAAATGGTGAACCGGATGTTGCCGTTTGCGCGGTGCATTCTGGGATTTGTGAAGAGACCGAATAGAAAACAGACAAAAAACAACATCTGTAGCCTTAACCCCAAGCTGTCTGCCATCAAGCTTAGATGGGATAGAACAAAACACAGATGTAGAAGACAGGCTGGAAGCTTTTAATTCAATATCACAACTAGACCTGGAGAAAATTATTGCTTTGTCAAATGTTACAACTTGCACACTTGATGCAATTCCTTCAAAACTACTTAAAAAAAGTTACAAAAGTTACAATCAAACCTATTTTAACAATAGTAAACTTGTCCCTTAGTTTAGGACACATACCCAAAAATTTAAACTAGCATTTATTAAACCTTTGATCAAGAAATCATATCTTAATCCTAATATATTGTCAAATTATATACCTATTTCAAATTTACCATTTATGTCTAAAATTTGGAAAAAGCTATGACCCAACAACTTTGCTCATATATGCATAAAAACCAAATATATGAAAAGTTCCAATCTGGATTTAGACCCCATCAAAGCACTGAGACAGCTCTTACTGAACATGGTTGGAATCACAAAAGCATCCCTAATGTGGCTCAATTCTTATAGAATGTTAGCAGTTTATAAATGTTAATAATGTATCATCCAATAGTACAAAAGTGAGATATGGAATTCCACAAAGATCTATCTTAGGACCTTTATTATTTATACGTTATATGCTGCAATTAGGCCAAGTTATAAGCAAACACAATATTAATTTTCACTGCTATGCAGATGATACACAACTTTATATATCAGCTAAACCTGATGACAGGATTAAAGAAAATGGAGGACTGTCAAAAATATGTGAAATGCTGGATGTCATATAACTTCCTACTTTTAAATAGTGACAAAACAAGGGTTCTTCTTCTGGGCCCAAAGACCACAAGCAGAGGTAGCCAAAAATTGTACTCAAGTAAAGTTACTTCAAAATAATATGACTCAAGTAAAAGTAAAAATAGTCATCCAAATTATTACTTGAGTAAGAGTAAAAAAGTGCTTGGTGAAAAAACTACTCAAGTACTGAGTAACTGTTGAGTAACATCTGATTTATTTGTTAACACAAGCATTCAATCAGACAGACAAAAATACATCTTTAGGCAAATTAGAGTTCATCCAATCAATAAAAAAAAATGTTAATTAATTAATTAATTAATTACAAAATAGCTTAAATTAAAATAATCCAGGTAAATTCAAGTACTTCAAGTTAGATGTAGATTTTTTGAATGCTGAAATGTCTGTTTTGGTAGACACAGAAGACACTGCATAATTTAGCTGCTGTTTTGCACTTTTTGTAAGATAAACATGATTTCAATATGAGCCCAAGGGTGTTCCCCCTCGTCTGCTTTGCCGATCGCTGATTTGGACATTTTTAATCTGTATGCTACAACTGAAAGCTAACCCGTCCCACCGCTGAGATTGAGTATAGTCACGTGACAAGACTGCATGACGACGTTTGATTGGTGAAACAGTCACGTGGTAGAGCTTTTGTAAGTCACTCTCTCTCTCTCTCTCTGTCAAAATAAAACATTAAAATGATGTGTACATGAGGATAATCAAAATAATGATGTGTAGAATACCAAAGAGGTAAAAAGAAAAGTAACGAGCTCATTGTAGCTTAATGTAGTGGAGTAAGTACAGTTTCGTCTTTACAAACCTACTCAAATAAAAGTAAAAAGTATAGATTGATACAAAACTACTCCTAGAAGTATATTTTTTCAAAAACTTACTCTAGTAAATGTTTATCAGACTCAAGTTCAAATCTGGATAACTTCGGTGTTCAGCTTAGTAGCAAAAAAATCTTGGTGTCATAATTGACTCAGATTTATCATTTGACTAACACATAGCTAAAACTACCAGAATAGCTTTTCTACATCTCCATAATATTTCCAAGCTTAGAAATGCCTTATCCCTACATGATGCATACAAACTGGTACATGCTTTCATTACTTCAAGGCTAGATTACTGCAATGCACTACTATCAGGATGTTCTAGCAGAAACCTAAATAAACTTAAATGAATTCAAAATGTGTCAGCCAGGGTTCTTCCTAAAACCAGAAAAAGTTTACATATTATCACCGTTCTATCAGCACTACACTGGCTTCCATTTAAATTCCAAATTGAATATAAAATAATTTTAGTGACGTTTAAAGCCCTACATGGGCTCACCCCCGAGTATCTTCTAGACCTCATTTCCTATTATGAACCATCTTGTTTACTCAGATCACAGGGTGCTGGCTTCTTGATAGTCCCCATAATTCAGAAATCATCAGTAGGGGGAAGAGCCTTCTCTTACTATATGGTCCCTCAACTTTGAAATAACCTCCTAGGCAACATCCAGAACTCAACCACATTCTCAAACTTTAAGTCTATTCTGAAAACTTGTCTGTTTAGCTTAGCTTTTGGTAATGAATACTTTACATTATAGAAAGGTTGCAGATCCAGAAGTTTACTTGACATAGGGGTTTAAAGTAAACTGAGATGCTGGGGCTTAGGCCAAAAGGTGAAGCTGTTTTTCGTTCAACCTCATTCCCATATATGGGGCACTACATAATGTTTACTTCATTAAAAAGATGCTTGGGTTTAGAGCGAAAATATAAAAGTTCTCCATGTATTGTCCAGCAGTTTGTTTTTAATTTGTGTTTAAAGTCGGCAATAGTTCTCCTCTCGCGTAATAATATTTTGGTCATGAGTGATAAGGATTTGCGGATTTATCATTTATCACTTGCGCACCCGCTAACCAATCTGGTAGGTGATGTTTGGAGCCAGAACCCAAAATGTCTGCACCCGTGTTGTCAACATCGAGTAGTGAAGACAAGGAATTAACAACAAAAAAACTTTCAAAACTGCGTAACAAGAGTCACAAACACTGTTACATGCATCTTATGTCCATAAAAAAGGAAGAGGCAAAGGATTTTACATGTACGCGGTGGAATACTTATAGAAATGGCATCAAACGGTGGCTTGGCTTGAATGGTGAAAGTCAGAAGATTGCAGAAACATATAAACATTGTATAGAAGTGGAGTTTGATGCTATTCCAGAAGATGCTGGGTTTCACCCCACTTGCTACAGGCGTTTCATAGACAAAAAATGCTTGGATGCGGCTGAGAAACGGGCCACATGGTGTTCTGAAGCACAAAATATGGAAGGAGACGACGAGTCTGTGCAGTCCTATGCTCCCTCAACAAGTGATTGCCCGAAAAAGAAACTTCGGTCCAGAACAGGTCTGCCAGTAGGTTGTGCTGGACCTGTGCTTCCTGCTTTGTGCATACTATGCAAGAAAACAGAAAAGTATATTACTGTTGCAGGCAAACGCCAGAAGGATCATTTGTCTCAGGCAGAAACACTTTCAGCAGGCAAATAAAAAAAACACAAACGCACACAGACACTTAAGCTTAAAGTTGAACTGTTAAAAATAAAGTCATTGATATATGTCTACAAATTACAAATAATGAAATGTCAAAAACTAGGCTAAATTCTCTCTCTCTCTCTCTCTCTCTCTCTCACTCTCTCTCTCTCTCTCTCACACACACACACACACACAAACAATATATATATTTTTACATCATATGGATCTGACTGACAGTGTACTGAAAATAAAAGTGTTTTTGGTTTTATGGTAATAAATTAACATTTTTTTGCATTGAAAAGGTCAGTTGCTGAAAGCTGCTGAAATGAAAGAAGACACTAGCATTCTTGTTCATATTCGAGACAAAGATTGTGTTTCCCTGGAGATGCAATACCACAAGTCCTGTTACAGTCAGTATACCAGGTTCTTGACAAAGTCTACTGCAACAGTTACTGGGACAACAAATGAAGAATCGTAAGATGTTATTCTGCATTTTAATTGTTAATTTCCTCACATTATTGCATGTTTCACAAGTAAACTATAGACTATATAGTGTGTGTATTGTCTTTCAATATACACAATCTTGATTGCACAACTCATTTGCAGAGTGTCTAATTAATTTTATTTTTTAATATTTTATTTTATTTTTAACAGAAATGAGCTAACATTTGATGCAAGCTACAAGATTTTCTGTGAGGAAGTCATTCGCCAAAGAATAATTGTAAATCAAGAGATACTTATGATGACCCAGCTAAAAAGAATATTTTTAAATCTTGTGAAAAAACATGAACATCTTGATGCTACAAACTACAGGTATATTAAATATCATGAGTTTGGCATTAGTTTAGACTTTGTAGTGGGATTGTATCAGGTCAAATAAAAATCAGCCGAGCGTGGCTTTTTGAAGGAATATTTTATAACATGTAGATACTAATACAGTGTATCTTAGCAAAATTAGTTTTCAATGTAGATACATGTTTGTTTATATCCCTGTGATTTATATGTTGTAGACAGGATAAACTGAAGAGGATGTTAACTCGTGACTTCCCCCAGCTGGTGTTTCACTCCCCTAGCAAGCGTAACATGTATCAGATGGTTTTTGTTGAGACATTATCTACAGATATGTTGATAGACAGGCTACCTCATTCATTAGGTACAGGAACAACAACCGACTCAACGGAGGTAAGTCAAACTGAAAGTGACTGTGAAAACACCCCAAGTACAACAGGTGGTCAAGAAAAATCTACTTCAGGGGTCTCAATCAATACTACAGAGGACACAAGAACTCTTTATAGTGCAGCATTGATACTGAAGAAACTTCTGCGTGAGTCCCCTGGTATGACATGCCCATGGTCACCCACATCAGATGATTTGAATGTAACTGAGGCAAAATCTTTTGTGCCACTTGAATTGTACAATCTGATTTCCTGGATTATTGCTGCAACTGAGGAACCAACAATGGACAACTATGTTGATATCCCAGAAGATTTGAACCTAAAAGTGATCTCTCTTTGTCAAGACATTATGTATCTTGCATCTAGCGGCTGGAGGCAGACACCTAAATCATTGTGTCTTGGTCTAACCATTCGCCACTTAACAGGTTCATCACACATTGTGTCACTTCTTAATAGACTAGGGCATTGTGCATCATGGGATACAGTTGTCAGTCTAGACACTAGCCTTGCTCAACTTCAGTTAGTAGAAGGTAGAGATAAAATACCAAAAGGATTTTCAAAGAAAATAGCTACAGTACTTGTGTGGGATAATATTGACTTTGGGGAAGAAACGCTGTCAGGTCATGGAACTACTCACCATACCAATGGAATTATGCTGCAGTTTTGTAGTTGCCCCTGTGTCAACAACAAACAGACAAGCACTACAAAAGGGATTTTCCTCAGTTAAACTGCCTCCTTCCATCCCTGTAGAACAGTACCATCAGTCTAAAAAACGAGGGCCACAAAACTTCATTCATCATGAAAGTATTCCCTTGCACACTGAAGCCTACAGACTGAACACTGTGTCTGCTGCACAAACTGAACTGGCATATATTTTTGTAAAGTTCATAGATGCTGTAAGATGGACAATTCCAGGCTGGACAGGTTTCCATACGCTGCTTCAAGGTGATGACACTGCAAAAGTCAGCGTTGTATTATCTTCCAGTCATTGAGGCATCACCAACAGAGATGTCCACTGTAAACACAATTCTAAAGTGAAGTGTACAAGTTGCTGATCAACTAGAATTGGACCATATAGTATTAGTTTTTGACCAAGCAATATATGCCAAAGCTCAGCAAATCCGTTGGAAAGATGACAGCCTTACACAGCGTTTAGTGATAAGACTAGGTGAATTTCACACATGCATGTCCTACCTGGGCATTCTAGGGAAATGGTTTGGAGATGCTGGACTGCAAGACATCCTCATTGAGTCAGAAGTTGTTGCCCCAGGATCCATCAATGGGATTATGAGTGGTCATCACTACAACCGCACCATGAGGGCACACAAACTTTTGTATGAGAGTTTGCAACGCATCAGATTTATAATCTTCTTAGACTCTTTAGCCTCAGAAGAGAGAAATGAATGCATGTATGTCATCAGTGAGATCAAATTTGTTTTCCCAGACAGAATAATGGATGTTTTGCGTACAAATTGGAAATTTGAAAAAATGTGGTCCAATTATGAAGATTTTGTGAAAAGGAGAAGTGCAGAAAACCCAACGTTTACGCTCTGGAGTTTGTACATTGACATGGTGCAGCTACTCCTTCTGTTTGTGAGAGCAACACGAGAATCAAACTGGGAACTTCACCTGTCAACAATACGCTTGATGATGCCTTGGATTTTTGCATATGATCATGTAAATTATGCTAGGTATTTACCTTCATACTGGCTGGAAATGGTCAATTTGCCCTTTACACATCCTTCTTGCCACAGTGAGCTTAGTGTTAAAGGCCAGTGGACTGTCCAGTGTCAAAGTGTGCATGGATTTGCCTCAATTGCCTGTGACCAGGCTATTGAGCAAACATGTAACAGAGATTCCAAGACAAAGGGTGGTTGGACAGGGATAACACAAAATCGAGCTGCGGTGTATCGGTGGATATTGTCACAACATGAAAGGGCTGCCATAACAAGACAATGTAAGTCAATGGCAGGTAAAACTCCTGAAACACGTAAACAAAAAGACCTTGACATCATATGGATTCATGCTGATGAAAAGGCTGTGACCAGAATCATATCTACACTAGAATCCATGCTGAACCCTTTTGACACACATCAAGATGGCATTGTGTGTCTTAGCTCTGGGACAGTTGCAACTGAACAAATCAAGAAGGATTTACTTGCAGCTCTGGAAAAGGGGGAAAATGCTGTTAAAGAGTTTATGCACCAAAGGCTTTTATCACCCTCAGTTTACATATATGCTCCCATCAAAGCACAAAAATTGAAGACTTTCAGTGACCAGGCAAAGACAAAGAAAAAATATGCGGCAGGCAAAGATGTGATTCTGTGTGCTGATAAGAAGCTGTTCTCCAGACTGCTCATTATAGGTCAAAGTAGAAAGATAGACTTGAAGGAAATTCTATCATACTCCCTGGGAACTATTTTATATTCTTTAACCAGTTCTGATGGTTCACTTGCTAAAACAAACAAATCAGCTCTTCTAGATTTATTGGAGAACAAAGGTGGAGACTGCTTAGTTGACAAGGTTCCAGTGAATGGAGCTATTCTGTTTGATGGCATGGCAGTCATTCAAGGCATTCGACCCATACCAAGTACCTTTGGAGAGTTTGCCGAGACCGTACTACAGTACATGGTCAAACTTGCTCTAAAGCACAAGTGTAGGCAAATAGACTTTGTGATCGACCAGTATCCAGAAAGGAGCATAAAAAATTTAGAGCGGTCACGTCGAGCTGGCACTGGCACACAGCTGGTTCAAATTTATGGATGGGATCAAAAGACACCAACACAATGGAAAAAGTTTCTGTCTGATGGAACAAACAAAGAGGCACTGGCTGAATTTCTTTATGTTACATTGCAAAATTCTAATCTTACCACTGTGGGCAAAGACTTAACCTTGTATATATCTCATGGAAAACTGTGCCACTGTGTGAAAGTAACAGAGGGTTTATAGACAGTCAGTGCTGTTGAAGAACTGACATGTGATCATGAGGAATGTTACACCAGGGTGTTTGTACATGCACAACATGCTGCACAGGAATATCAGACTGTAGTCATCAAGAGCCCTGATACTGATGTGGCAGTGATTGCTGTAAGTCTGTAGACAGATTTACCATGCAGGTTGTACTTTTTCACTGGGGATGGCAACAGAACAAGGATCATTGATATAGCTAAGGTGTCACCAGCTCTTGGCCCCAGCATGTGTTTGGCACTTATTGGAATCCATACGTTCTCAGGATGTGACTCTACAAATGCCTTTCATGGCAAGGGCAAAAAAAAGACATTTTCTGTTGCTGCTGAGAAATACCTGACTGCATTTACAAATCTGGGCAGCAGTTTTAACTTGGATGAGTCTACTTTTGAACTACTTTGCAGATATATGTGCCACCTCTATGGCCAAACATCTGCCAAAAATGTGAATGATGCTAGATACAAAGCATTCTGTATGGCATCCTCAGCTTTGCCAGAACTGTCCATGCCCCCGACAAGTGACGCCTTGTACCAGCACTGCAAAAGGGCAAACTACCAAGCAGCAATAATGAGATAAGCTTTTAAAAATATAATGTGTGCCGCTTCGCCCATTGGCAATGGATGGCATCTTGAGAATGGAGAACTAACAGTGACCTGGATGACTAAAAATCCTGCCCCTGAAAGTGTGTTGCAGATAGTTCACTGCAGTTGCAAGCTAGGAAAATGTGAGACAGGGAGATGTTCCTGTATGTCTGCAAGTCATTGTGCCAAAATTGTGGAAATCTTTCTAAGGAAACAGATGAAAGTGCTACATGGCATGATGAGTCTGATGATAGTGATATGGAAGAATGAAATCGATGAGAAGGAGATAAGACTGTGTTACCACGAGCCGTTTTGGATGGAGACAGAGCACTGATTAGTGGTCATGAACACCTGGTTGCTCTAGCTACATTGTACTAAATCACAGAAAGAGCCATGCTGTGACAATAAAACATGATTAAATATAATGTATGGACTAATTTAAGCTGTGTTGAATATATTGTAGAATGAGGTTACCAGTAAAACCAGCCTCATATAATTTCGTTTTTATCTTTTTAAATGTATATACATTTTTGGAACTGCAGAATATTTTGTGGAGAACTTTTAACACAAAATCTGTAAGGGCATTATCTACACAAAACCACATTAAAAATAGTGCCCAAGCCTGGGAAAAAAAATCTTTTTCAGAGCACTTTTTCTTAGTTCACCTTATGGCCTAGCTGTCTTACTCCTGCTCACACACGATCAATCAGGTTTGTTGATCGTGGAGAACAGGGATGCCAGTGTCTCAGGAAGCTCCCATGTTTGTTTACCTTCTGGCTCTCCTTTTTAGGTAGGCTGTTTTAGATAGTTCTGCTTGAGTCTTTAGCCACACTCTGATAAGTCTCATAATCCTTGTACTCTATAAACCCAAACCGAACTAATTCCATCATTGTCTTTTTCTGAGTGAGTGATTGCCCACCGGTCCAGCCCAACACTGATGGAAGATTGAATACTATCTCTGCAGTATGCCACCATCAACCAACTACTGTGACGTGCTCCAGATGCCCTACACTACTGACAACAATCAAGTTTATATGGACTTTACTGGCTGCTACCATTATTATCACCATTCCTATTTCACTACTGTCACCATATCAGTACACCTGAACACTACAACAACATCATAGGATTATGTAATTTATCAAGAACGTATAATTAGTTGACCAGAGGAGGATGGATCGCCTATGTGAATTCAGTTCCTCCCAAGGTGTCTTCCTCCAGCTCTGAGGGAGTTTTTCCTTGCCACTGTTGCCACTGGCTTTCTCACTGAGGCTTTTGTGTTTTGCTATTACTAACCCTGTAAAGCTTTGTGACATCAGTTGTGAAAAGCACTATATATATATATATATATATATATATATATATATATATATATATATATATATAT
>BRDA01075953.1:0-20314 GCA_036984385.1 Crenuchus spilurus | reverse complement strand
CGTAGTGACCTGACCACTATCCTGCAAGTAGAATGGCTTAAAATCCCTCTGACCACTGTGCAGGACTTGTATATGTCATTCCCAAGATGAATTGATGCTGTATTGGCTGCAAAAGGAGGACCTACACCAGAAAAATTATTGTGGTCTAAAACCAGCTGTTTCAGTTTCATTATCTAACCCTTGTATCTCATGATGAATGGACCAATAGAAATCCTGGCAATAAAATATGTTTACAGTAACTTACTGAAAGTTGAGAATGTTTTTATCTTCTATTGTTAAGTTTCCATTTTGGAGATACATGGTTTTCATTGGACAGCAACAAAAGCCTAATTTGATAGCTTTTCATGTTGAGCAGGTTGTTTTGATTGCAATAATTTAGCATATTAATAAAAAGCTGTGCCCATTTTCTTTGTGACGAATGCAACAGTGAAAGAAAAGCTGTTTAATAATAGTTTGTGAATAATGTCACAGCCCACGTTTTATCTTTATGTCATGTCCACATTCCCACACTCAAACCTTTCTGCTTCTCAACAAAATTAGTACTATCCCTTCTAGGCACAGTATGTAGACTCAATTTGTATAGCAGGGATCAACAAATCTAGTCCTGGAAAGCTTGGTTTGGTGATTTTCCTGCTCAGCACACTTGGTTCAATTCATCTGTTAATTGATAGGTTTAGAAGTTGCGACCAAGAAGGAAAATCACCAAACTGTGCTGGACAACCCTCTGATAGAAGATCTGAAGATCCCTCCTCCTAATGTATGAACCACACTGTTAAATGTCAAGGTCAGCATTACCGAAACATGAAAATAAATCCACTACTGAAACAAGTTGTTGAAGTTTATAAGAAAAAAGAGCAATAACACAATAAACATTTGGTTTGGATGCTGCAATCAAATTCAGAATCATCAATGGACTTTAGTCACAAATTTCCTGGCAGCATCAGTCTTCAAACACCGACACTTGTGCATCGTTTCTGTTCTATGTAAAACCTAAAGTAAGTGAATGCACATCAGTAGCAATGCACATCTCACATCCTGTTATTCCTATTACTTCAGATGAAGAGACCTAGAGGGTCAGCTCCCAGCTTGGACACAAAGTCCAAAAACGAAGTGTGAAGTCCACTTTTTTCACCGACTTGGTTTGTTTTGGAGCAGACAGACTGTTCCTCATTCTGACTCTGCAGGAACCTGAAATATGATGGAGAGGGGGCAATGTGAGAGATGTTAACTCAGGCACGGGTGAGTCAGCGCTGAGGTGATGAGAAAATTATTCCCCGGACTTCCTGAGAGGATCCGATGTCCGTGTTGAAACACATTAGAGGAACAAATCCAGGAGGTGTAACTTGCAGGGGACTGATTCTGATATTCCGTGCATCAAGGCTTTTGACCGTGGGTTTTGGATCACAGTTAGTGTCCCATGAGCAAGAGGCAAGGAAGTGAGACTGTGGAGGATGATGAATCAGCTGTTGGCCCTTAAAGTCATCCTGACAGAAGAACATGTGAGGCGTGTAGAGATGGGACAATTAAGCCCAGATGTATGTGAGAAGTCCCAGCGCAAAATGTGACTTAACGTGGTCTCAGTCTGTGATTACAAAGTGTCTGAAATTAATGTTGACTTTGTTAAAGCTCCAGCTAATCATTCAAACTGTGCTTAGGACAACAAATTGCATATGTTGTGAAGTGCAGCATTTAGCATTTTGTGAAAAGTGGATGGACAGCAGTGTTACTAAATATTCCATAGGGATGTAATTCTATTCCAGTCCAAAAAATGCATTAGCAAAACAATGATGTAGAAACCACTGCAACTGAGGTTGCTAGAAACAAACTACATATAACTACTGAGAGATGAAATAGTGTGTTTACATGAATATAATAACCAATTACTACAGAATATTGGCAATTATCCATACAGTGTGTTTACAGATACAGATATACTTTATTGATCCCTTGCGGGAAATTATGGTCCCAGCCTTATTACTGGAAGGGCAGCCATTGTGTACATGGCGCCAACCTTGTTTTTTTTTTTTTTTTTTTTTTTTTTTTTACAAGCAATTCAAACTGTCTTTATTGTCATTTCTCAGTATATAGCTATACATGCCTAAGATGCAACACAACACTACAGAGTGCAAATACACAACACAGAGAGAGTATATAGTGTAAAAAAGGCATTTAATATGTAAAACACAATAAGAGACAATTTAGTCTGACTTGCCAAAGTCATAATGTTTGGTGCAGATTTCTTTTTAACATGGAGCTCCATTACTGATAAATATGAGTATTCTCATAGTGTAATCATTTGTTGGCATTTCAGAGCTGTCGAGAAAGTGTTTATGGTGTATTCTTTCACATGCAGCTCATCTCAGTTCTGTTCCTGAATATGAGCAGATGTAGGAAAATTAATAACTCAGTAAGGTTACACATACACTACTGAGGTAAAACACAGATTTAGAAGTACACAAAAGTAAGTACACCCCTCACATTTCTGGAGATATTTAAGTATCTTTTCATGGGACAACACTGACAAAATATCACTTTGACACAATGATAAGTAGTCTGTGTGCAGCTTATATAACAGTGTGAATTTATTCTTCCCTCAAAATAACTCAATATACAGTCATTAATGTCTAAACCACCGGCAACAAAGGAAAGGTAAGGGAAGTCTCACAAGAGTCTTTTTATTGAGACTTTTTTAAACAATTTTATAATAATATACACCTCGTTTTAAGCTTAGAAAATTTAGTAAAAACTGAGCAACTGAAAGTTAACCTCTTACAAAGTCTATTTCTTACATTCAGAGATTAATTACTTTATTTATTAAGGTACACATAAAATGGTGGTCTCATACGAAATTTGAGAAGTTGCTCATTTCTGCCTATTTTGAGCTGCAATTAAAGATTTGGCTTCAAATAAAGCATGTGCCATATCTTTTTGGAATAAGTATAAAAATGTTAGAAAACAACAATGAAAAATAGCTTTTTGGTTTCAGTTCTTCACTGATTTTTGTTCTAAACAAATAGAACTGAGCCCTCAGTTTCTGTCCTGCTGATTTCTTGTTGTAAGATGAATCTACATAAAGTACCTTCAGTGCCGTGCAGTCTGAAAAAATGAGCCAGCCTGAGCCACCACTTCTGCAGCAGATTAGTGAAGAACTGTCTGAAGAATGTTTGATGTCTATTGTAGAAAGAATGTCACGAGTGTGTTCAGCTGTTATATCTGACAAAGGTGCCACTTTGTGTTCAAAGTTTAGACACATTTTGGTCTTTAAACTGATTCCATGAGTTTTTATTTAACTCCTATATTTTCATTCCAGAGTGGAAAGAGACAATAAAATCAAAAATTTTGTGATAAGCACCAGTCTGGCAGTGTACTTACTTATAAAAATCATAATATTTGGCTATGCAGATCCAGAGAAAAAAAGTTATTAGGGTGCAGTATGTAAGAGACACATTTCCAGTGTCTCTACCCATTTCTTACATGTACATATACACTTTTTAGAGCAGAATCCATCCTAGTTGCCCCTGAAACTCGATGCATAGCACATTTGCTTCTATGTATGTGCTTACTACACATGTATCTGCTTGTAATGTTCTCTGACACATTTTGTGAAGCATGCAGGCACAGATGCTCTGAGAACAGACCAGATCACACCCTGTCTCTCTCTTGCAGACGTGCAAACACACCCTATTGTGAGGCCACAGGCTGCTCTTTCTTTAGCGTTAAAAAGAACAGAGGGTATCATTAAAACCGCAGAGAACTGGAGAGTCTCACATTAGCTGCTCCCGCTCACACATCACTCTGAGATCACATGCCCAGTTACTACTGGCCTTTGTTCTTCATTTCTTGTGTTTTGGCTCCTTTCGCACACCCAAACACAGAACCACAAGCGCTACAGCCGAATTGGCTTGATTTATGAGGGGCTTTCTGCATGCTTACTTGTTTCTTGGTAGCAGGAATACCATCCGTAGTCATTTTCAAGCTGTGTTGATAGATTAAACAGTTTATTTCAACAATATAAACATTATGAGCTAGACTGAACAGTAGGGCATGAGCATATTGTCACATATTTGTGCTCTGGGCTGTTGATTCCAGCATAGACTTTCTGATTACTGGCATTATGAAGCAGTAACCCTGACAAAGTGTCAGAACTCTCACGCTATATAAGTAAATGAGTACATAAAGTCTCTACATGTTCATGCAGCTTAGTTTTTTGGTGATAAACTTGGGCTTCATTTGGCTTATTGTGATCACCTGGACAACAACGGTTTCCCAAAAGTAACCCAAGGGATGTCCACGTCCACATCCTATTCTCAAAATAGGGCTTTTTTGGACTCTAGTATTTTGTATAGTCTTCCTATTAGCAATGATCGAACTAAAGCTTTCAGGCTATTGCACTTTTAATTTGACCTCAGATGGGTGCAATTATCTCTATTATTAATGTAATTATTGTTTTACACTATATCACAATGCCAGACTTAACTGATGATGTAAATTTCAATCAGTAGTTTGATCAGAGGAGGATGGATCCCCTTTATGAGCCTTGGTTCCTCTCAAGGTTTCTTCCTCCATACTCGAGGGAGTTTTTCCTTGCCACTGCCTCCTTTGGCTTACTCGCATTGGGTTTTGCGTTTTGATTCAAATTGTCTGATGCCAGTTATGTAAAGCTGCTTTGTGACAACATCCCTTGTAAAAATCTCTATATAAATATATTTTGATTGATTGATTGATTTTTGGCATCAATGTACCATTCTATGAGAAGTCTTTAATTTATATAATGCCACATTAAAAAAGAATACTTTGAAAAAAATAATTTGTGTTCACATTTTCATTTAAAATTAATAATAAAAAAACAGAAAACTTGTGTTTATATTCATTACATGTAAAGTAACATTTCAAGCCTTTTTTTAATATTAATCAGTATGGCTTATACTGTAGCTCATGAAATTCAAAATCCAGAATCTCAAATTAGAATATTTCAATTGAAGTTTGAATAAATTACTTTTAAAACAGTATTATCATTAAAAACACAAAAGGCTTGAAATATGGCACTTTACTTTATGAGCTACAACATCACAGTTTACCTTTTTGATTTAAATTCAGAACTTTTTACACTATTTAAATTTTTGAAGATGCACTAGTTCTTCAAATTCACACACCTCATCTCTGAACATGATGAAATCATTGATTACTTCTTCTGTGGTATCATTTCCAAGAACCCTTTATGGCATGTGGTTTTAAGAGGGTATTCATGCAGAGAAAAGATGAGAACATATGGCACCCATATGGTCTGAAAGTTCATACTTGTGGTTTTGTGTACTACTTTATGCATTCATGTGCTTCAAATAAGTCTTTGAGTGTGTCCTGTTGTTCAACCTTGCAAAACCACCTTCTTCAAGACCACACTAAATACACACTGAGTGCACTCTTTCCTGAATGTCACATCATAGTGTTACTATGTAAACAGTACAGTGTGTTGATGTTTCACGTGCTGTTGCAGAAATAATGTTAACATCACAAGGACATCGCGGACAGGTCCGGACATTTGGAAAAGTTCCTGTTGGACTGCCCTGCATGTGGATCGCTGGTCATTATGGGGCCTCTGAATGAAAGTGAAAGTAAAACTGCACCCCTACATTTAAACCCTTGCTCAGAACATATCCACGGAGTTGGGATCTTAAGGAGTTCTTGCACACTTTTCACTTTGTGTCATTTTGAAGCTTGCTTTGAGTTTGTGTACATTTATACAAAAACACTGGTCACAACTATGGATTATGGAACTGGCTTATAAAATGCTCTAAAACATCCTACAATGCACCACAAAAAGTGTTGTCCAAGTGATTTGTGGCCTGTATGGTCATAACACCTTAGACTGGACAATCAAACATGAAATACTGTACTTATAGACGGCTCATAGGTTGGATTCAGTGAAGGATCCTTTTGTTTTCTTTGAGCTCTGCCTGTTATAGGGGGTTATGAGTAGGGTGCAGTTTGGTGCGCAGGGCTGTACTGTTATGAGGGAAGTGTATTGGGAGGTCGGTATGACCTGTGGTACTTCCTGAGGGAAAGCCATGTTCTCGCTGCGTCACTCCACCCAGACTGCAAGGGGTTTCCCAGCTACTTACACGTCTGTAATAATGTATTTTACACATTATTTCCACTTCAGAGCAGCGTGATATTTGTGTTCGTTTTCCGGCTCTGCAGACAGTGTGTTACTGTTTTTTCCTCCAATTGTGTGTGCAGGACTTTGGGTGGAACAGTGTGATGTTGTAGATCTCCATTTCAAATATGCTGGAGTGAAACACACACACAAAGACATTAAAGACTTAAATACAGCACTGTTCCAAAGTCTTAGACTTTATGTAAAAACACTTATCTTGGTCATAAATGTGCAATTTCTCTTGCTTAAATACAATTAAACATAAAAACAGGATAAAGGGACAAGAACAGTGTTTTCCAGTTGCGTCCAGATGTTTTTTTTTTTTAGCACTTTTCCTCTTTTTTTTCTATTTATAAAAATATTATTCCTAATGAAGAATGGCTAGATGTACACATAATGACTGAGCTTTCATGTTTCCTTCATCTTAATGGGAGGTTCCCTACAAAAAACTAAATACATAGCCAAACCCAGAAGTACACTGTTGGATTGTGTTGTTTGATTGATTTTGCTTTTGTCCTGTTCTGATTTCTCAAACTCTTGCTGGTCTTGAGGGTGGGATGGTTCAGAGTTGTTGACATATGTGACCTTGTCAACATGTACTAGACTTCATGTGTAATAAAATTATTTGGACTTTTTATTTTTGTATTGGAGTAAAAATGTTTATAATAAGGACATATGTGGTTAGCAGGCACCTTTTTTGAGACTTTGTTTTAAATCATATGGACATGTTCCTCTTTCCAGAACTCTCATGCCATTACTGAATAACTTAAGATTTGGCTCATTGCAACCCTCCAGGCTTCCATATCCTACTGTACATTACTTCAGTAGAATAACTCAATGGACCATTTGTCACAATACTAGGCAGGATTTCACTGAGCTCAACTCTGATCTAATGCACGCAAAGGCCTGCCAAGACCATATGGTGGAGAAATTGCCCTTAGCAGTTGTATCGGATGTGCCGCCACTTCTTGGAATTAGGAAACAGAATGGATTTGTTCCCATCTTTGTATGACTTATGTTTTTATTCTATGAAACTCATAAAAGACTGTCTGAAATTAATATTTTCATATATATATAATATGTTAACAGTACTGGGATGATGGAAGTTTCACTGTGTATTGTACGTCGGCAATGTTTAGTGGATTTCAAGAATGTCAATCAGTTTGAATCTTTTGCTAGCCATTAACAATAAACACACATTATATATGTTTATGTGCAGTTTGATCTTTCATGTCAGATGCCAATCAGACCATATTGTGAGTAAGGAATTAGCATGGGAGGTCAGTTTATGGGTCAGAATAAAGATGTCTATAGACTGTGACAGGCAGGGGTGGCTCTTCTTTCCTGGACAAATGCCCATAGTTTATTTATACCTCAAAGGCATTCATTTTCACAATATATCAAGTGTCTTTTGGGAAAAGCTATAGGCCACAGTATAGCAGTACTGAGCTGTATATAATCTGCTGAGTGTGAATGAATAGTTCTTTATATTGGTCTATATTCTTTATCTTGTGCTGATATAACAAACCAATGTTGTATTAACTACCTTACCTGTTATTATGATTTACACCATTATAGCAATAATATCTGATAAAATGCATCAGTGGCCCTCCAAAAAGGACATTTCGACACTTGTTCCATATTTTTAAATGCCTTAAAGGAGACATGTTGTGAAAAATGTTACACTTACACTATGTGGATGGTCTCTACTGTCCAGGAAAGGCTTTCCACTAGACTAGCATTGCTGTGAGGATTTGATTGCATTCCGTGCCAAGCATTACAGAGTGGAGATGTTGGATGATCACCACTACCACTTCATTCCCAACTCATCCAAAAAGTATTAGATGGATTAACTTCACTCCAGAGAACAATGCTCCACAGTGCAATGTTTGCGGGATACCCCACTAGCCAACACCTGGCATTACACATGGCGCCAATAGTTTCATGTTTATCTGCTCCAGAGAGTCCTATTCTATTGGCAGCTGTGCGTGTCTTTGTATATTTGTATCAGTAATCTGTCCAAAGAGTAAAACCAAGAGTAAAATTGTACAAATGTACCAATGGTAAAAATGAACAATGATTCTTTTATGACTGTGATGGTGGAACAGTGGTTTTTATGTAGGAAAAATACAGTGAAAGTGTTTGAAAGAGTTCAAAATGACAAAGCAGCATGTGTTGGATATAATGTTATACCATGTTACATCTGCCAGTGTTGTACTGTGACAAATAAACACTAGAACTCAAAAACCTTTAGTCTTTTATTTACTGACACTTTATATACAAGTTTATTTTATTTGCACCTATTTACAAAAAGTATATTGAAATTTGGCCACTCCTAAACCTTTTGGTTGTCTATGCGATTGTTTAAAATTATTTAGTGTAGTGTTTTTAGTTATTTAGCAAATAACTAACTAAATGTCTAAAACAAGTTGAACTACATATACGATCATCCAGTGTCCTGTGTCTCTATTGCTTGTAGCAGACTCCCTCCCTTCGGACTCCCTCCACAAGTCCAGTCATAACACTTCCTTCAATGCTCTCATGTGCTGCCTCATCACATGACTGAAGTAATGTAACTTGCAGGATTTAACGTGCATCAGTAACTCCTTTTGAGTTCTAGCATCTCATAGACTCTCTCAGTGGTCATCATCTTCATCCATGAGATCTTCAGCAACTTCCTGATGCACTTGTTCTCAAAAGCCTGAATACGTCTTTCTTCCTCTTTCTTCAGTGTCCAGGCTTCACATCCATATGTAGCTACTGGTCAGACCAAGGCTTTCATCAGTCTTAGTTTGGTGTTGGTGCTAATTGACTTGCTTTTCCACATCTTTGTCAGTTTGACCATCACCAACATGCCCATGGCCATTCTTGTCTTCACTTCACTGGCACAGTCTGCAGTCTTTGTTACTCTACATCCCAAATACATGAAATAGTCCACTTGCTCCAAACTTCTTCCTTCCACTGTGATCTTCAGTATATTGTCAGTGCTCGTCATCACGTTTGTTTTAGCTGCATTAATCTGTATGTTATATTCCTTCACAGCTTTCTCAGTATGATCCACCAGATCCTGTAGTCCTTGTTGGACTCCTTGTCTGACACTGAACCATGCTGATGTGTGATTGGTGGTCCTGATGCTGCATGCAGCTGACTGTACAAATTTCTCAGCAGCTGGACCAGGTGTGAGGGTAGTTAAGCTAGCTTCTTATTACAATTCCCCATTTCATCTTAAATGGTGAAACAGTTAGATTTAGATGCCTATAAGGATACTTTTAACATTACCAGGCAGCTGAATGCAACTGCTGCACTATTTAAGGTGGAACGGGAAATTGTAATAGGAATATAAAGCTTTGCGGTAACAGCCTATGACATAGCTTGTAAACATTAAGCAAACCACATGACACATATTTATCTGCCATGCTAAGGCCACCCTACACTTTCTTTCCTACTTTGGTCACCACAGACAAGTTATTTTTTATCTGCACCATAAAGAGGATGCCTGCCATTACAGGAAGTAGATACTACCCTATCACATTCTTATAAATGCTAATATTGTATTCAATATTGGGTGTAAATTGTAACAAATTCATAAGTAAAATGAGCATAATTATATGAGCTTAATCAGAATTTCAAAGTGCAGTTGTTCTTTTTATGTGCACTGACCTGCACAAACTAGCTGACCAGGCCTAGTCTGACAGTGCATAGACTGTATGTGGCATGTCGCCTCAGCGTTTTCTTAATAAACACGGCTCTCAGAGGCTAAATCTCCAAGCTGACATGGTCTGCCTTGTTTGTTTTGGCCTGTCAGTTTGATTAACTCTGAAAGGTTCCCTGGGGCCTTTATGTCTACAGGCTCATCATCAGCAACCAATTAATTACACAATGACAAGGCTGCACACAATTGAAGGGGCCCACACAAACACAGTCATCTCATATCACCCTCGTATATATTTACAAATATTAATGATGGTGATTTGATGTAAATGAACAACTGAAGTCATTGTCCTGTAGGCGGCATCACTCATGTTAGTAACTCCAGGTCTAAAACAAAATGTATGTTTTTAGTGGTAATTGTGGTCGTAACCAAATATAGTCCAAACATCCATCAGAGAGAACATGAGAGAACATCAGTAGATGATGTGATACTCACAAACGGTAGTGGACGTTGCAGAACACATAACCTACCAACTAGCAGTATCAGAAAATAAATGCCAACAGGACAAGCACGTACAGTCTTGAAGGGGTTTATTTTCTGACACTGATCTGCAGATTATACATGATCTCACTTATTATACAGCTACTTACCAAAAACAATAATAGGAACTTCACAAGATGTTTCATTTTAGTGATTTCAGTACCATTTTGTGGCTTTCTTTCTACTGAAAAAAACAGTCCTTCAAGCCAAGTAAAGCTTTAACCTTTAAATAAGCTTTCAGGTGTCTTTATGTCTTCCTCTTTTCTCTTGTGTTAGTTTTTCATTTATTTTCTGAAACTATCTATCAGTTCTCAAAGATACTATATTAATACTAGTGTTGCACCAAATATTCTGCAACTGAAATTATTCAGTCAAAAATGGCAAAAAAAAACCAAAACAAAACAAAACAAAACAAAGCAAAAACAAAAACAAAAACAACAACACAGTTTTGGAGTTTGGCCAAGTGAAAAGACAGAATAATCAATAGATAACAATATGTTTTTTTAATGACACTGTTACCTTTTTCTAGTTCCCCGCTGTAGAGGTGAGCCAGAGTGTTTAATGTTGGACACTTGTTTGACATTTAGAATTCCTTTTTTCCTCACCACTTAACAAAACACAGATTCACCAGTAGGTAGGGTGACCAGATCTGAGATGACAAAAAAGAGGACACCTCAGCAGGGTTTTTTTTTAGGTGCTTGAACATAAATTGTATTATTATTATTATTATTATTATTATTATTATTATTATTATTATTAATTATTAAAATCTATTGACAAATTGATTTACATTTAATTAATAATTACTAGTTACTATTAATAATATATTAATCATAACTATTATATTTATTATGAATAATAAAATAATTAAATTAATATTAATCATTAATAAAATAATATATTATTACATATTATTAAAAATAATAAACTGTTAAAAGCATAACATTACCACCCAATCCTTTTCAGTCAACTTCACTTCAGCTCATTATCACCAATGTTACACTTATGTTTGGACTGTATGGTCAATAGACCTCATTTATACAGAATTATACCTCATTTTTGAGCAAAAATAAGCAGAAATTCTGAATTATTTTGATAATAGATCAACTTAGAGGTATGTAAATGGATGGCTTATCACAGACTGGTAGACACACGCATATGGACGCAAACTCAAATGTTAATGTTTATGATTTTTATTTTTAAACCTCTGATATTAAAATATGTCTAGCTGACGTGACACAGAGAGAACAAACACTCAACATGTAAACAACTTACAGGAGAAAACGGATGCTGTTTGAGGGAATGACAGTGGCGGTGGCCAATCACATGTTAGCAAGAAATGGCTTGTGGGAGGCCTAAAGGGAAATTGGATTTCTGCTGGGTCCTAATGCTCGCCCCCCCCAAAAGCTCGCCCAAGTACATTTAATATAGCATAACATGTCACTCAAGCGAAACGAACGCAATAGGGTGAGGGGGAGGCGAGTTTGTGAACGAAACACTTCTCGAGTAAAATAAAATTCCGGACGTTTGTAAAATTCCGTCCAAACATGCTTTAAGTTTCGAAAAGAGGCCATGTCCGGGTAAAAGAGGACATCTGGTCACCCTACCAGTAGGCTACAGTTAATTTTGTGGTGAAATGGAAAAAGACAATAAATTACAACCACCACATATACTAAACTACAGTTGTTATGATGAAGTCAGAATACATCTTCTTAGTTTTGTATTTGTGTTAGTTTGTGTTGTGTTTGTGTTATCTTGTGTTGTTTGTGCCAGCTTGTGTTGTGTTAGCTTGTGTTTTGTTTGTGTTAGCTTGAGTTTTGTGCTAGCTTGTGTTGTGTATGTTAAATTGTGTTTGTACGTGTTAGCTGGTGTTGTGCTTGTGTTAGCTTTTGCTGTGTTTGTATTAGCTTGTGTTATGTTTGTACAAGCTTGTGTTGTTTGTTAACTTCTGTTGGGTTTGTGATAGCTTGTGTTTGTTAACTTGTGGTGTTTTTGTGTTAGCTTGTGTTTTGTTTGTGCTGGCTTGTGTTATGTAAGTTAACTTGTTTGTGTTCGCTGGTGTTGTGTTTGTGTTAGCTTTTGTTGTGTTTGTATTAGTTTGTGTTGTGTTTGTGCTAGCTTGTGTTGTTTTTGTGCTAGCTTGTGTTAGTTTGGTTAAACTTTTTGTCAATGTGATTACAGAATTTTACCTCCACATTTAACCCATCTGTGCAGTGAAACACACACTAGGCTTTGGGAACATGTGCCCAAAGTGGTGGGCAGCCCTATGTTCATTTTGGTGCATCTATTTAAAACAGATGGTAAAATGATCCACTTTACTGTACTTTTCTGCAATGTATCATCAAACTACAATTGTAACAACAATTCTTATGGATATAAATGATAATGCATTTCTGTTACAATAGGTGAATGGACTACCTGTGGAATTATATGGACTACTTGTGGAATTATATGAATGATTCAGAATTAGAAGCACCCATTTCCATGGCAGCAGTCATTATTTGATTCAGCAGTCATTCAAGAAATTCTGAACATTGGTGTGTCCCTTTCAAATCAGTAGAACATTCTACAGCATTTAAAAAAAAACTGTATAATAAAATGACATAACAGCCATCAAATATGCTAATGGACAGAATAATATAATTTCAAGATCACTTTGCAGGACAGGCAGTTCATACTGTTCTCTCTTAGCCAGCCATGAATGGCTCAAAATTTTCCTTTTTGTTTTTTGAAGCACAATGTCTGGGCCATAATATCACTGAAGGCTTGTTTCTATTATGCTGATCAAGCACTCCCATTGATCAAGTACACTGAATATTGTAATTTCCTTTAATCACAGGTCTAGAATTCTAGATCCCCATCCTATAAGCTGACTTTAAAACCACATGATGTCACACAGTCTGCCAGAATTCTGCCAAGAGTTTATTGGAAACTACAGACTTAACAAGATTGATTCAACAGAGTAAATCTGGCTTTTCTTTTATGAAATATAATTTTAATATGCTTGAGTTTTAGCTTACTTGTAGCACAGATGTCACTTTATTCATATTTCAACTATTCATCTACATTGGAATTAATCAGATCCAGATACATTCCAAGGAAAATTGTATACAGGACAAAATGTATCAGGCATGAATGATGCCCACAGGACACTGCCCTCATGATGCTTACAGTTTTTTTTTAAACATCAGCAGCTTTGCTATGTCAGCACCATTCATACTAGCACAAGACACTAACACACCACCACCACATCAATGTCACTGTTTGGCTGACAGTGACCCACCAGCCAAATACCACCTGGTCTGTGGGGGTTGTGTCCATTGAAGAACAGGTGAAAGGAGGCTTAGAATGTATACAGAGAAACAGATGGACTACAGTCTGTAATTGTAGAACTACAAAGGGCACCTACTGTATATGCTCAGTGGAGCTGATAAAATTGATGATGGGTGTGGAAACGTGGTGTTAGTACAACATGCCTGATTTTCAAGTTGTCATATTCAAATATATAAATGTCATATTTCATTTGTTTTGTATTGTTTGTTAAAAATGGTATAAAAAACATTGAATTTGATTTTACAAATGTACAGCTGTAAAAAAATCCATCAATAAAATCAAGAACAACACTTTTAGTACTGCTTTTGACAGACTTGTGGTTGCTTTACAAAATGCAAAATAAAAAACAGCATTTTCTAGTGTATAATAAAATAAAATAATTAACAACAGACAAAATATTCAACCACAAATCAGAAACCTTTAAGACATTATGGAAAATGCAACAAAAATGCAGTGTTTTTTTTTAACATTTACTTTGATTTTATTTAATTGCAGACAGTGTGAAACCAAGATATTTCTTATTCTTTCTGGTCATTTTCATTTTATTTGTTAATATACAGTGGGTCCAGAAAGTATTCATACCCCTTGAACTTTTTCACATTTTGTCACCTTACAACTACAAACAAAGGTATAAACAAAGGTATAAATACACCTGTTCTGTGATGGCCTCAGTGGATTGTTAGAGAACACTAGTGAATTGAACTGCAAACCTACCAAGACATGGCCGTCCACCTAAACTGACAGATTGATCAAGGAGAGCACTGGTCAGAGACGCAGCCAAGAGGCACATGGTCACTCTGGAGGAGCTACAGAAATCCACAGCTCAGGTGGGAGAATCTGTACACAGGGCAACTATAAGTCTGCACTCCACAAATCTGGCCTTTATGGAAGAGTGGCAAGAAGAAAACTATTGTTGAAAAAAAAAATATAAGAAGTGCTGTTTACAGTTTGCCAGAAGCCATGTAAGCTTATAAACAGCACTTCTATTAACTAATTAAGTGACTTCTGAAGATAATTGATTGCACTGGATTTTGTTTAGAGATATCAGAGTACAGGGGTTGAATACTTTTGAACGTCACACTTTTAAGATTTGAAAACATATATAATTTTCATTCCACTTCACAATTGTGGTACGTTGTGTTGGTCTATCATTTAAAATCTCAATAAAACACATTTACGTTTGTGGTTGTAAGGTGACAATGTGAAAAAGTTCAAGGGGTATGAATACTTTCTGGACCCACTGTACATCCATTATTGCATTTCAGTCCTGCAACATAAAAAAGATGGGATGAGGGAAATTTAGGGCAGGTAATGAAATAAAGTCTGCCATGAAATAAATAAAGTCAAAGTTTTTTTTTTTTCATTTTCCATACTGTGCCAATGTTTTTGTGAATTGGGGTTGTAAAATATAGAAGCACA
Source organism: Crenuchus spilurus (assembly GCA_036984385.1). NCBI lineage: Eukaryota > Metazoa > Chordata > Actinopteri > Characiformes > Crenuchidae > Crenuchus > Crenuchus spilurus. The sequence goes on along the minus strand of BRDA01075953.1, from coordinate 5,216 downwards.
ATGATCTGTGTAAAGGGCTACATTGTGCTATAAATTGAGATTTTTTAAAAATTCAGTAATTCAGTTAGTTTATTTAGTCTTTGTACATTCACATGAGGTTAGAGCCCATGATAAATAGACAGATTAACTCAGTTATAAACATGGACATACACTTCCAGCTGAGTGGTGACTGTATGACTTGTACGGCACATCAAAGAGCGTAGAGTTTGAGGAAAACAATCACACAGGCCAGAAATGGACCTTGAGTTTGTAAAGCAATGGCTGAGGTCTCTGGGTTCAGAGTGTGCAGTAAGGCAGTGCTGTCCGAGTCGTAGCTGTTATAGAGCTCTGATTCTTTAGTGGGTCTAGGCATGTTCCACATGATGTGTTAAAGATCCAAACAAATTTACGTGAATGAAGTCATTACAACAAAGCCATCCAATTCAGTCCCAGTGCACAATCATGCTCACAGAACAACCTGGCTGCATCTGTAGGCTCTCTTTGAGTGTAGTTATATGTGGGACCCACCCTGTGGTTATGAGCTGCTGACATGGAAACCTTTCTGCTAGTGATTAACCAGAGCGTCATGATTCATTAAGCATGAACTGATGGGGCCTTTATCTTCCTCGTGATAATCAAAGATCTTCTGGTCTGTAGAGTCTAATCAGAATTAAGCAGTGTGGGTTGATTATTTAGGAGCTGTTGATTGAAATTGACAATGATGAGGAGATTAGCTGATGCTATAATTGTTGTACAATTGAAAAAGCTTAGCGTAACTGTGTGGTGAACCAACTGAGTGCTGATGCAAAGGAGCTCTTAATACTGATCCCTGTGGGCTTTGATAATGTGCTAGAAGAACTTTGATGCTAACCAAGTTTTTGGTAAGAAGCACAAATAAAACACAACTCCCCTACTAAGATGACAAACTCTCTAAGCAGTGTTTTTGGCAAAGTAACACATATGAGTCAGTGCTTTCAATTGAGAAGATACTGGCCTTTGTCCTCATCAAACAGAGCATTTAAAAGTGGACTGTGTTTTGAATCCAGACACAGCTTGTTGTCTTTATTAATAGGATCTGTGGCTCCAACATAGTTTGTCCATAAACAGACAGGGTTTCTGTAAGAGGTAGGGAGCACAGAGCTCTGAACAGAACTTGGGAATTAGTCAAAAGTTTCTAGAGGACATTTGACTGCAAAAAGACAAAAAAAGTCTATAACTCATAGCCAAAGACTAGGACATGTCATAGTCACAGAAAGAAGCATAAATACTCAGTTCCCATATTAGCTATTCTAGTGCGTAAATTCATTTTACAGGGCTGACTAAAACATTGAGGGGGCCTTGAGATTTTGGAGGTGTCAACCAAACCTGCATATCGGGAATGGCTTAAAAACAAGTGCAGCAATAATGACTTTTAACCAGATGTTGCTATGGAGCAGTGTGTGACATAATCAATAATTTTTTTCATATTATTTTATTGAAAAATTATTTTCTAACATTGTTGTGTATTTGACTTATGAAAATGGCAGCAGTTCCCAATACATTAAAAATATTCCTGTTGCATAAGGTCAGTACTCTCAGCAGTCTTCATTTAGTTAATGTGTATGGGGCCAGCCCGTCAGCATCCATTTAAGCATCAGGTATCAGCGTTGCTACGTAGCTTGTCACTCAAAAACATCACAGTGACTGTTAGCCGCTGCTAGAGAGGCAATATAATGAATTGTGTCAACAATTTAATCTAATTTAACAGTTAGATAACACACAGTCATCTTACCTCAGTAAAAGGTTTATTTCATATATTCATGATTGCAATGGATTGTATTTAAGTTCTTTTGGTCACCAAAGTAAATGCAACGGAATAACACCATTAAGTAAGTCTCCTTACAGGGGATGCATCTGACGGCAGGTGTGCCAAATTCAGCAAAACACTGGATTATGCTTTTGGAATTTCATTGATGACGTGCATTTGTGGTTGAATTAATTGAGCAAGTAGGTTTGTGTGTAGTTTCATTGATGCCTGAGATGCTGCCCACAGAATTTTTTGTGCCCCACCTGGATTTCTATTCTAGAGATGCCACTGAGCACAATGTAAACAAATAGAAGCAAAAAACAAACCAGTAAAACCATCACCATCCATTATCCCATCTGCTTAATCCTGATCAGGGTCACAGTTAGTCCACTACCACCTTACACAGGGCAGCGCATTACACTATCCTAACTAAGCCGTGGACAGGGGCGCCAATCCATCGCTTTGCATACACACACACACACACACACACACACACACACACACACACACACACACACACACACACACACACACACACACACACACACAGACAATTTAGAGTACCCAATTCACCTGATCTCCATGCTTTGGACTGGAGGATCGGAGGCCCTGGAGGAAATCCACACAGATTCGGGGTGAACATGGTGACGTGCTAACCACCAAGCCACTGCGCCACCCACCAGTAAAACCAAATAATATGACACTTTAAAAATTGTCAGAAAACTGCAACTTTAGCATGAAATGAAGTAGCTGGGATTCAGCCTGAAGAGAAGTATTAATGCAGATTTTATAATTAAAAAGCATTACATCAAAAGAATCCTGGTATTTTAAAATGTAATTTTGTATTTGTAGTAGATAGATAGAAAAAATGTTCACTTTTCAAAATGGCTGTGATCAGATGGCTGAAAACTGCCCACACCATTATGAATGGATAACTGTAAAATGCCCACATACTGTCATTTTTACTTTTACTCAGCAGTAGTAACTCAGAAGTAGTTTGAAGGCCTTCTGGCAGCTGCTGGGACCAATTTTGTCATTTGTTCGGTAAATTATTCAGTACTTACTATATAGGCACAGAGTTACTAAATTGGGTCCATCTGTTCCTATGTAGAAATTATCAGCCCCTCTACCTCATTCCTGTGTGACCACTATAGGACCACTGCTGACTAAATATAGGTGGCTGGTGGATCAATCTTAGCACAGCAATGATACCAACAATGTAGTGGTGTTGTAATGGTATGAGTATATATGGGTCTAGAAGATTATTAACATAAATTATGCAAGGATGAACTATGGTCCCTAAATGTACTTCTACAAGATGTGCCAACAAAATATGTATAATAAAGTAGCCATTAGTGTAATATTGCCTTAAGACATACATCAAATGTGTATCACTTGTTATACACACACACACACACACACACACAATCTTGGGCCTGGTTAAATGACGTGTTTTGTAGAAGTGAGAAGTCATCCTGTACATTGGAGAAATGTGAATGTGCCATTTTACAAAGATTTTTTTTGTGTGTATTTATTTGCTGAATTTAACTTAATGTAATAAAACTGTACCATAACTTTTGCACAGGTCTCATTTGATTCTTTAAAAATCAGTAAATAAACAGAATTTCTTTTTGGAGGATGCGTTAATTTCACTTCAAAAAATAAAAAAACGGATGTTTTAACCAGAGATGTCTAAACCTTAGGCTACAAGTGTAGGTGGTGCTCAGAGTGGGCTGTGAAGAGTAAGTGAAGTTTCAGGAGAAATCTCGAGAGAAATTTCAGAGAAGCTTATGAATAGGAGTTTGTTGTGCAAATGTATGAAAAGTGATACAGTTATGGATGGTCAGAAAAAATGGGATAATGATGGCAGATGGGTTTGAAAGAATAAGATCATGTAATGAACTGGGTGGGGAAGTGTAATTTAGGATTAAGAACAGGCATGAGCAGAAATACATTGGCTGTTCTTCAACGTCCTTGAAGTGCTTCCAGAGATGTTGAAATGAAATGGAGGCCAGCGGCAATGTGCAAGCATGCCAGCAAAAAGCTCCCACTGGGAAGTCTATATTCTGCTTGGTTAAGTGAAGACTTATGGCATGCATTTTTATATTAGTCAATGTCCTTTTATGCTAAGAGGTGTGGGAGGCCATATTCTTCCTGATAGGGGACATGGGATGGATGAAAGAGATGCCGAGGACTGTGCAGTCAGAGGTCATCGGACAGAAGAAGTAGCACTCTAAGGCCATTAATCCTACAAATTCTGGGGATTGTTAGGAAGCTAAGTTCCTTTATATTTCATGTATGTTTGGCAGAGGAGGATGTATGGAGACTTGAGGAAAGGGTGGTGTCCATTGTGGCTCTGATCCAGAATTCTGAGCCTTTGTTCTAAAGACCTTAATTAGGCTTCTTGACACTAAATACCTGAGGATATATGATATCCTGTTAAGAGTGTATATAAATCTGCTGCACACTGACCCAGCAGGATTGTCTCCTTTTTCAATCTAATCAAGCAAAGCTGTGATGCTAATGAACAATTGTTTGGAATGTCAATATGTTGACCTTTCTTGCTTAGTCAAGAGTTGTCATGGGTTAAATAGAACATAAACATAGGCGTTTCTTAGATACAGGCATGATCAAGTTAAGACCACGTTTCCTCTAGGTCAGGATTGTCAAACTCCAGTCTTGGAGGGCCAGATTCCTGCAGTTTGGTGATCTTCCTGATCATACACACCTGATTCAACTCAGCAGGGAAATCATCAAACTGCTGGACATTGGCCCTCCAGGACTGAAGTTTGACCCCATTGCACTAGACCATAGTCATAAATCTGGTTCATATTCTCACATCCCAGGTGCATATTCTCATTAATTTGCTTTATGTTTACTTTGATTATGCTAATTATGCTTTCTGTAAAATTGCCTCTACTGAGATCATCAGTTTCTGTCACAAAGAGTCCCCAAAGATGATGCCTGAATTCAATGCAGGTTTACTGTTCCAGTGGGGTGAAGGAGTCAAAAGACCATTGGATTGACAGTAGAACATTTTTCAGATTGTTACTAAAAATGTGTGAATGTATGTCCTAGAATTATGAAAAAAATGTGATAAGAGCATCTGCTAAATGCATTAATGCCAATGTAAATGTTTACCACCTTTTAAGCTCCTATATTAATAATGATATATTTTATGTTGTATTGATATAACACACACACACACACACACACACACATAGTATGTTGCATTTCTATTCTATAACATGTTTGCTTTATAAAGGAATTTGTGTATTTTAAGAAGATTTTATTAATTTATAAAGACCTTTTTTTCCACCCATAATTGTGTTTTGGTCATTACAACCTTGAGGGTCAGTCTAGTGCAGGGGTCGGCAACCTTTAACACTCAAAGAGCCATTTGGACCGATTTCCACAGAAAAGAAAACACTGGGAGCCGCAAATGCTTTTT
>BRDA01075951.1:0-12658 GCA_036984385.1 Crenuchus spilurus | reverse complement strand
GGTAGAGAGAGGGAGACAGAGACAGGGAAAGATAGAGAGATGGATAGATTGATAGAGAGGGAGAGAGACAGAAAGAGGGGATAGATAGCTAGAGAGGGAAAGATAGAGAGGGAGACAGATAGATAGATAGAGAGGGAGAGAGACATAAAGAGGGGATAGATAAAGAGAGAGGGAGAGAGAAAGAAAGGGGGATAGATAGAAAGAGATAAATAGAGAGGGGGTAGAGAGGGAGAGAGTGATAGAAAGAGAGGGAGGGTAGATATAGAGATAGACGGAGAGAAAGAGAGGGATGGATAGATAGAGAGGGAGAGATAGAGAGGGGGATAGATTGAGAAAGAGGGAGAGAGAAAGAAAGGGGGATAGATAGAGAGAGATAAATAGAGAGGGGGTAGAGAGAGGGAGACAGAGACAGGGAAAGATAGAGAGATGGATAGATAGATAGAGAGGGAGAGAGACAGAAAGGGGGGATAGATAGCTAGAGAGGGAAAGATAGAGACGGAGACAGATAGATAGATAGAGAGGGAGAGAGACATAAAGAGGGGATAGATAAAGAGAGAGGGAGAGAGAAAGAAATGGGGATAGATAGAGAGAGATAAATAGAGAGGGGGTAGAGAGGGAGAGAGTGATAGAAAGAGAGGGAGGGTAGATGTATAGATAGAAGGAGAGAAAGAGAGGGATGGATAGATAGAGAGGGAGAGATAGAGAGGGGGATAGATTGAGAAAGAGGGAGAGAGAAAGAAAGGGGGATAGATAGAGAGAGATAAATAGAGAGGGGGTACAGAGGGAGAGAGTGATAGAAAGAGAGGGAGGGTAGATATATAGATAGAAGGAGAGAAAGAGAGGGATAGATAGAGAGGGAGACAGAGACAGGGAAAGATAGAGAGATGGATAGATAGATAGATAGAGAGGGAGAGAGACAGAAAGGGGGATAGGTAAAGAGAGAGGAAGATAGAGAAAGAGAATAGAGAGGGAGAGGGAGAGATAGAGAGGGGGATAGAGAGGGAGGATAGATATATAGATATAAAGAGAAAGAGGTCACCCATCCTCTTCTCAGTGGGTCTTTTGTACATGGACGTCCAGTTACCTTTATGGGAAGAGCCAGTCTGAATGACCTCTGTCCGTTTAGTTTCTTGCAAGTCCTTCAAACTTTGAAAATGTAAAGCTTTTTTTACATGCAAGACACAATGTCTGTTTATGAAGGGTGCTAAAAGCACAAAGAGTTAGGGTGTTCAAAGGTACAAGTTTCCCATGACCCTCCTGCCAGTCTTCCCAGTCAAAGTTCATGACCAGTTCAGGGAAATCGCCCCTTCACTCAGGCACTTTTCTACATATCCAGGTACTCACACACCAAAGCAGACAGGTCAGATTTTAACTGGTTCAGCAACTGTTGAGCTACATGCACTGACCTAAAGCTATCCATTTCTGCCAACTGCTCTGCCCACACCTATTCCATACACCTCTGTAAATGACGGAGCTTGGTGATTCCACTTCCCAGTAGGCCCACTCTCAAAGCTGCTGAAGTCTGATTCAGTAATGAGAAAACAGGGTTAAAAAAGAGTAGCTCTTCAAAAATCCACCTAGATGAAGCAGCACAATTTTCTCTAGAAAATGAATGAAATCTCCATGGCTCCATATCTAACAAATATAAAGGAGTCAGTTCTCTTAGATCCACTGTATCCAACTGTAGAGAGAACAGTTGTCTGTCAAGGCCCAGTCTCCCACAACCTTAAGTAGAGCACAGGCAACATGCATTTTAGACATGATGACTGTGATACAGCAGGTGTTGTACTGCCTGCAAATGCAGAACAGCAACAAAACTGCACCTCTCATCAAGTAAGTAAGTAAGTAAAATGTATTTATATAGCACTTATCACAGACAGCAGTCACAAAGTGCTTTACAAGAAAATAAAATAACTAAGTCATAAAAATCAACAATGGACAAGTAAAACAATAAAACATCACACATTATAAGAACATAGAACAATAAAAAACACAAGGATAAAACATAAAATATAATGTGCTGAAGCATCATCCAAATGCCTGCTTGTAAAGTGTAGCTGTTTTTTTAAAGACTCCACAGAGTCTTTTAAACCAGTCAACCAGTGTTGTGCATTCCAGTAGAAGTTTACCCCTTTTGGATGTCATCAATCAGCTGTCTTGGTGAATTTAACACAGTAAATTTATGCCACAACGCAGATGCAATAAGATTGTTGGATACCAAAACTTGACCCCTGTGTGATACCTGCAGTACCATCAAGGACCATTTGGACAGCCTGGCATGGACTTTCTCCACAATGCCTTTCTAGTTCTTAGCCTTTACATTATCAGTGCCCAAGCATACCCCTAAAAACTAGCCCATTCATTTTCCACTGGACCCCAACTGGGAGTGGTAGTCATGACTAGCCGGTACTACAGGAACCAGAACCAGAGTGCCTCTATTTTCCCCAGTTGAATTTTGCAGATGTAGCCAAACTATAAATATTTAAAACTTTTTTTAAAGATACAACATCCTGGGGCCCAAGTGGCTCAGCAGGCTAAGACACTGAGAGAATGACCAGGAGATTGCAAGTTCAAATCCTGGTCATGCTGTTTGCCATCAACAGCCGGAGCCCAAGAGAGCAAAAATTGGCCATGCTCTCTCTGTGCGGGTAGATGGCGCTCTCTCTCCCTAGCACTTTCACATTGAAATGTCCGCTGGCTCACGCATCTACTGATTGGTCCATTCAGAGCTGGGAATCCTGCATTTTCCTCCGAGCATGTTGTCTCCTCAGTGATGTTATATCAGTGGTATTTCGAAAAGAGGCAGTGGCTGGCATCACATGCAATGGAGGAGGCGTGTGCTTATCTTCACCCTCCTAAACAGGAACATTCCAAAGTGATGTGAAGAGCCCCTAGTGGATTGGATGGGTTAATTGGCCACTACTACATTGAGAAGGACATAAAAATTGGCATAAGAAAAATGATACAACATCCTGCTCAAGCTGAATTATCATTGTAATATTGTTAACATATGCAGAATCTGTAATCGCACCATTCTCAATTTGCAGTCCAGATGGTCTTTTCCTAAATGAACTGAGAAAAGGTTCCATTGTGATTGAGTACAACTGCCCAGACAATGGGCAAACTTGTCTAATCCCCCTGCTCACTACAACAGGAACACTCAATAAGAGGCACCTGTATACAACAGTTTGATCCAGGATATAAACCCATCCCCAAACCCAAAGGCTTTCCAGCACAAGGATATTCGTGATCTACTTGGTCAAAAGCTTTTTCTTAGACAAATAGTCAAATTTAAATGTCATACTGGATTATTTTCTTCAATAAATAAATGACCAAGTATAATATTTGTGTCTCATTTGTTTAACTGGGTTCTCTTGAATCGGTTGACATTTAGGTCATATTTATGCATATATATACAGATACAGAAAATGCTAAAGGGTTCACAAACTTAAAGTAACACTGTAGCTAGTAAACACCAGTAGTGTGTGAAATTGTCAAAAATTGATTGAGGAATGGATGTAAGTACAAACAGGTGGTTTATTATACTCAGAGAATATATAAACTGAGATGCACAGACTTAGACTAGACTGTGATGAAGTATTGCTGATCTGAAGAAAGTATTGCTGAGGTGAAGACAATGGCAGTATGAGGTTTTGGAGTAGACTGGACCAAGCACAAAGGGAATGGCGGGAACATACAGTATATAGAGGAGATCAGAGAACCAGGGCTGTGAAACAAGACACAGGTGCGTATTATAACATGGGTGTGAATTAAGTAGGCCACAGGTACAGACAAAAGGTGAACACAATCACCTGACATGAGAAACAGGCTAAAACAGAATGTAAACAGAGCACATGGAAATGAGGAAAAAGTGAACACAGACTCAGAATGAGGCATAAACAGAACCCAGAACCTGATGATAATATTTGTATCTACACATTGAGTTGCAAATGATAATACAGTGATAATATTTTTTTTGTGATAATACAGTGCAGAAATCCAGTTCAAACACATTTTATTTCCAATTTTTCCAATCCATTTTATTTAGAGATTACTTATAAACAGGGGATGAGATACATGTCATCTATATTTCGGCATTAGACAATGGACACTGATTCATCTGCTTCTCACTGTGTGTGATAGGTGGATTTGTTTGTCCATCTACATTCTGTGTGAAACAGAAAATGTTAATCACTAAAGACTGGCTTATCAGAAACCCTTCATTCATCATTCAGTCCACATTGTGACCAGACAGAACATTGAGTGAAAAGTTTAAACATTCAGACATTACACATTTATCTTCTGTTTTATTCAGAAATCCCAGAACTTTTATAAAGCCAAGACTTAGTGAAAGTATTTCAACTCTGAGTAAAGGTCTGATTTCACAGGAGATATGAAGAACTCTTAAAATTGTTCATCTTTTCAACTTATATTGAAATATATTATTTCTTTAAACAGTGCTCAAGGTCAAATGATGCATCAAATTAGAGCTGAGTTTGTTTGGAAGACTTTTATATGAAATACACTACTGGCTTAAGTTTTAGAACACCCCAAATTTTCCAGGTACTTCTTGCAAATGAGTTTAATGAGTAATCACACTCTGAAATTGAAAGCACAGTACAAATAAGCACTTCATGTAAACAATTTACAGACCAAAATGTATCTAAACTTTGGACTCAAAGTACTACCTGAGATAACAGCTGAACACCCTCGTGCCATTTTTTCTACAATAGACATCAAACATTCTTCAAACATCATATGTTTGCTTTGCTTTTCACTTTATCCCAAATCAGCTGGATGGGGTTTAAGTCTGGAGACTGTGCTGCCGCTCCATGTTTTCAAGCTGACCATCTTGTTCTTTTTTCCTGAGGTACAGTAGTTCTGGCAGAGCTTGGACTTAAGTTTTGGGTCATTAACTTGCTGTATTATGCACCCCTGACCAACTAGGTGTAGAACTGAGGGTTCTGCATGGCACTGCAGAATGCTGTGGTAGCCATGGTGTCTCAGGCTGCCTCTCATTCTGAAGGATTTAAGAGCACCAGCATTCAAGGCTTGATCTACCTCCATTGTTGCAGAACAGCTTTCTTTAACCCTTTTCGTATTCTCTGACAAAAGCCTTTGTGTATAATTCTGTAATGTAAATTAATTGTCAGTTTTTGGTAACCTTACTTTAAAAAAACTTCTGGCAGTTCAGCACTTACCTGTTTATCATTTCATGCAATTTACTGGACTTGAATGACTTGAATTGTAATAAATGACTGAAGAAATTTGGGTGTTCTAAAACTTGTGGTTGGTAGTGTATATGGTTCATTGCTTACTTAATGCTTGCTTTAAATAAGAATAAAAAATATACACAACATGGAAGGTGTCTCTATACCCCATAATGTGAATAATGAGAAATATTAGATATGTTGGGTAAATTTCACTGACTGTTTTTTTTTTGTAGTGTATATTACAGTATTTGGGTGAAGAATAAAGACTTTCATCCACTACAGAGTTAGCAGAGCTTGATTTGATATTCTATCAGAGGGAGAGACAGTGCAGAAATGGATGGAGGCATGTGGGATGCAGCAGACTGGCCTCTCGCCCATGGGCTCTTTCTCACTCTGTTACTGCAAACTGATTCTCCTTCTGGTTAGAATTCCCCGTTCACACTTTCCCAAAATGCCAGGGGAGGAGCTCCTGCCAAGTCCCAAGGTTATAGATTCAGCTTGGGGCTGTGTTTACACACAGCAGGTTGGAATTAGCAGCTGCAGTGGTCAGTGCTGTCCAGATGCATCATGACAATACTGTTGGGATGTACAGATAATGAGAATTATTAATTAAAGTCCCTGAGAACATAATATTATTCAGATTTTTGTACAGTAGTAAACTTGGGTTTTTCTTAAATATCCAGCAAAGTTAAAAAAAACAAAAAAAACTCAAACTTATGATACAATTCAAAAAATTTAATGTCATGCTCATCAGATGTAATAGAGAATAGTCTGGATATGCACAATAGCTGGGCTGAACTGGCTGCAACACTCACATGACTCCCCTCCACTCCCTGATTGGTCACAGCTGTCACATATTACGGAGTAAAATAAGGGGATTTTGATGTTTATATGTTGTAAAAACCTGTTTCCAATAACCTACACATTTGTGGGTGCATTTGTGACCACAAACAAATCTTAAATTCAAATGAATGAATTAATTTAATCAGTTAAGAACATTTAGTCTTTTGGTTTGTGTTTTTTTGTGTTTTTTTGTGTTTTTTTGTTTTGTTTTGTTTTTTTTGTTTTTTTAAACCTTTACAATAACTTATTTAGAAACTGGAGAAGTTCTTACGCTTCAGAGCCCCTCTTTAAACTTGACATGAATAGTGATTACAGGTCAGTATCTAATTGTACATGAAGTACTTCAATAAACTGACCAAGTCTACACAGTTGCACAGCAGACCACAGTCTTCCAGTTTTGATCGGGATCAAGGATGCTAAACAGATAGTAATGAAAAGTAATAGCCCTGGTGCTGCTTTCCAGTTTCTCTACATCACTAATGCTTGTTGCAAAGCACAGAATCTTTTTTTTATGTTTAGTTTCATCAGAGCTTATATCACCACACTGGACTTACGCTTCTGTACCACGGGACGTTCACTGGGCTAAGCCCTCAATGTCTTCTAGCAACATCCCTGAACTCCAGACAACACCAAACACACAACAAATACTGTTTCAGCAGAACAATGTATGCTCTGAGAGTTTCTTTTCTCTACAGCTTCACACTCCCATGGCTGTCAGCATGGTTCATGCTGAAAAACCTACTGTTCTTTGGTTCCAGCTTGGAACCGTTTAAGGTTCTGGAACTGATTTATTTTGCTGGAGGGTTCAAAATTAGGTGAACAAAAGTGAATGGACCCCATTCTATACTGGTGGAAAAGGACTGTAGGTCCTTCTGCATTATGTGGTTTCCTCACAGGCACCTCGCCCCTCCTGCCTCACCACTTTTACAAATGTGTAAATATGTTTTTATATCAAATTTAAATGATCATATCTCTGTTTTCACTTGTTGTATCAACATCAAACAAAGCTAGCTTAGAGTTACAAGCCAGCACATTCAGTTTCAGTTCAGCTATGCATAACATGACTTTATTTTTATGCTGTGATGTCCTGAACATGCCATGTGATTTGATCACAAAACTGCTGATGGTTAAACAGCCTGATTTTATAATCTATATATTACTGCAGTGCGTATTGCTTGGGATGAAGTAGTGCAGATGTTTGCTGCAGGTGCTACTTTATATTATTTGGGATATAAATCACTGGAATGTTGAATCTTCAAATGACTGAGTAGATTGAAAGTCTTCATTTGGTTTTCTTCTAGCTTCATCTTGCCAGAACACTCATTGCACACTGCAGCTTTTTTGTCCTTTTCAGGAACTCTGAGAAGTTGGACATAAAGCTGACATTTTAAGTCATTAGAGCATGTTAACACATGCCTCAGTGGGCGCACAAACAAAAACAGACTGAGTTATCAACTGTAGCCTTGGGCCAATAAACAGTATTATCAAATATTGTAATCATTTAAAACAGTGACAGTATCAAGCAAATTACTGTTCTTTTGCTTTCTATAACATACAATTAAGGGGCAAATAAAAGCATGTATTATATAAAACATTTAATATAAAGCATTTGCCTTTATCTAACCATTGAATATGTTTAAATCTATGATGTATTAAAATGTATTTAACTGAAACACAGCATTTATGTTTGGACTGCAAAAACACAGCTGTAATGTTATGCGGGCGTAGGCAGGATAAGAGAATGCAGAGGTGGGTGTCAGAAAGCAAGACTTTATTACAAAAAAAAATAACTAAACACTATGGCTTACAATAGAAAACAAAGTTGAGGCTGTGATCATGCTGAAAATGTAACAACTGTGAATGGCATACATACATACACCTACACGAACATTTACAACCTTCACAAACTTTTACAACCTTCTTAAACTTAATTACTGACAAGGGACTCACAACACAAGGGAGCTATATAGCACGTTTAATTAGATATGGGAGGGCTGCACAATGACATGACGTAACTCTGGGATGGAGACATGAACAAGACTTGTGGAAGATGTAAACAGACTAGCACATGGAGACAAGGACGGCACTCATGAAATGTAAACAAAAGCAAATGGCAGGACAAGTTGGCGAGGGCAGGGACATGTGAAAGTAAAAAAAAGCACATGACAAACATAAACACAGAACATGTGGACAAAAAATGAATATATGGATGAGGCAGAGGTGGGGGTGTGACAACAGCACAATTAATGACAAATATAAAAAAAGTTTTTATAACACCAGTGGAAAAGGTTAACATGTAGAGTTTCAGTCTCGCAAGGAATATGGAAATAAAGAACTCGTACACGTGACCCTCTCTCGAGTAAATAGTGAAAAATGGATGAGCTTTTCTATGTTGTAACCACAATATATTTTGACTATCATTCGCTATCATAAGTCGTGTTTCCATTGACCATGAAATATCGCAAATTAGAATTGCGAATAAAAATGTGCTTAGTGGAAGCACGACAATTTCGAAAAAACTCACGTTTTTCGATAAAAGTCTTTTACGCTAAGATGAGGTGTTTTTTCAGTCATGTCGAAATTGGTTTATATCGCAAAAGTGTGATGGAAACACTCGAACTGACTTTTTTCGCATCAAGGGAGTCACGTGATCAACAATCGTACAGTTCTATTGTTGAAAAAGACGACGAAGAAGAAGACAACAACAGAAAGTAAGGAGATGAAGATGACGCGGCATATTTGGAGATCTAGGGATCTCATAACATCACAAAGTTCATTAAAAGTTGAGTCTGTCATTCTAAAATGTTGAATTCACAGCTCTTCTGTAAAATCATCGACTACAGTTTCCCAAAAACGCTGCAAACGTAGCTACTCCCAAGTATAAAGGGCTTGTCACTCCAAAGCCTCGATAAGTCGCTGTCTCCTCTGATGGCTGATGATGAGCGCTAGTGCCGTGGTAGCAGTATGTATAAAGCTGAAGTATGTGTTTACATCCACTGACGCCATGTTTGTAATGACTTATAGTGAGAACAAACATATTCACACGTGATTTTATAAAAGTGTTTCACATTTAATGGAAACACCGCAATTGCGAAACTTGTTTTTTTTTAATTGTTTTTTCGACAAAACAGAATATCAATAAAGTTTTGCTCAAAACTGCAATGAAAACGCGACTATAGACAACTTACCTGGAAGGCCACACATGTGCTCATCAATCAACACTGGGTATACTCACTGGTGTATTCAAATAATATCATTGTCCAGTAGATGTAGTCCCTTCCAATGTTCACTTCATGACGACAGCCTTGGAGTTCATACAGAAGTATGTATGTGGACCAGATTTTGGATTGGCTTTCTTTTTCAATAGAATATTCAATATTTATTAATAATGTCATCCAAAATGTCTTTGATGTTGTGGTTGGCTTGAACCATAGTTAAAGAATGACATTTTGCTGATAAAATCATCATTCAGCAAACAAAGGTGATCTGACACCAATGACCTTGAACAATGTATATTCAAGAACATCCTTTCAGGAGATATTGTATTGCATTCCCAAAAAAAGATGTTAAAAAGAACATATGGAATTCAAGTGAAGATGACACTGTGGACTATTTGATAATTTCAACTATATAATGCATATAATATATATAATGTTTTATAATGCATTGGATGACAAGCAAGAACTGTTGACCAGTCAACATTAATCCAGATTTTCTTCCAGTTTGGTTGGAAGCCCATTCGTCCTAGTTCTTTTTCACAAATTAAATTGACTGTTTTTTTTAAATGGTCAGTTAATGTATATCCCATTTACTGTTGTTTACATCTATAAGATCAGTGAGGGCATGGTGCAGCAAAGAATGCCATGGTATCCCATAAGTTAGCATTGCATATCTCAACTAAAGATATAAAAAACTATGATGAAGAGCAGCCCAAGCCTAATCAACTGTAATTCCAAAATGCTAATTCATGTTCTCTAATTATCATGGAATAATAAATCAGCCACTGCCATGACACACTAGTACTGTCTCAGAGGTGGTCAAGGACACCATTCTTTGGGCGAAGCTCAGGAGCAGAGATGACTCGGTGGCGGCAGCCGTGCCAAGTTTCTCCCTCGGCTCCGAGAGCGGCGGGATGCCGATTTAATGGAGAAACATATTTCCAACCATATTGTCCTACTGCAGAGTATGTCCTTTTTTCCCTCTCTGAACTTTTTGTTCATCCCGATGTTGGAGATAATGAGGAGGCCTTGCATGACTTTACAATTTAGGCCCAAGGCAAGAGTTTGGCAGCTGTGAGCAACACCCCCCCCACACCCCCCAGAACAAAGCTGCTTTCTGGATAAGGCCTGGACTTGCTATTCATGATGGAATAATTAAACTTCAAAGGCAGACAAAAGCCTGTACTATCCTGTTCACAAGCTAGTGTTTATTTGCTGTGTATTGATATGAGATGATTGCTAAATAGATTTCTATTTGAGGGAGGAGAAACCCCATGGAAGCACACCGAGCTTGGCTTGAAGACGGCTGATGGTGCAGATGTAGAAAACAAGCTTTACTGTTGACTCTTCTGAGAAGCATGAAAAGTTCTGAAAAGGAGGGCGAGGCTTGTGCTGGGGCCTAAGGGAGAAAATGAGGGACAGAGCGAGAGAGAGAGAAATAGACAGAAAGAGATGAGAGGGGAGAGAGAAAGCGAGAAATAGATTTGAAAAGGGAAGCAGCAAACAAAGCCATAGAGGGTACTTCCAGCCTCAGACACTAACAGAAATAGACAGCCTCGTTTAACCCTTAAGAAGGGGTTAAATAGGGATCTAGGAGGTGGAGGAGCTTTATGTACCTCATATGTGCCAGTTATACCACAGGGGGTACCAAGTTCTAGAAGGAAGGGTGGTTACTACCAAGCCAATGATTATTACTACAAAATGTATTACTATATATCCCCCATTAATTAATTTTATTATATTTAATGATGTAAAAAGGCTCTTCTAAATTGATCTCTGCAGATCTCTGTTTTCTCTTGCACCCATAAATGTTCTCCGGTGTCCCTATCAAGCATGTCATATTTTAAAGATTTTAAAATGCTATATTCTTTGTATAAGTACTGTGCAATAGCCTACATCGCACTAATGTATAATCTTGGTTCAGTCTTGCCACTGTATACTAATGCATCTCCCTAAATTCAAATATTGTGATAAAGTTCATTTGTGTTCATAATTTAATTCTAAAAGGTAAACTGTTGATGCTGTTTGCATAGTAATTTACTCAAACTAGAAATGAAAAATTCTAATAATTTGAGATTCTGTATCTCTGATTTTTCATGAGCTGTAAGCCATACTAATCAACAGTAAAACAAAAAAGTCTTGAAATGTCACTTACATATAATTTGTAATTTAATAGTTTACCTTTTTGTAAATGACGTTAACAACATGAATGAACTTTTTCACAATTTTTCATGTTTTTTAATGTGTCACTGTAGACTGGGTTCAGTCTTGTTATTGTATAATCCTGATTCAGTCTTGCTGCTGTATACTGATTCAGTCTTTTACTGTGTAGTCTGGATTCATTTTTTGCCCCTGAATAGTCTTGATTCACTCTTGCTTTTGGATAGTCTTGATTCGGTCTTGCTATTGTATAGTCTTGATTCGGTCTTGTACTGTATAGTCTTGATTCACAATTGCTTTTGGATAGTCTTGATTCAGTCTGGCTAATGTATAGTCTTGATTTGGTTTTGCTAATGCATAGTCTTGATTCAGTCTTGTTAGTATATAGTCTTGATTCATTCTGGCTACTGTATAGTCTTGATTCAGTCTGGCTAATGCATAGTCTTGATTCAGTCTGGCTAATGCATAGTCTTGATTCAGTCTGGCTAATGCATAGTCTTGATTCAGTCTTGCTACTGTATAGTCTTGATTCAGTTTTGCTAATGCATAGACTTGATTCAGTCTTGTACTTTATAGTCTTGATTCAGTCTGGCTAATGCACAGTCTTGATTCAGTCTTGTACTGTATAGTCTTGATTCATTCTGGCTAATGCACAGTCTTGATTCAGTCTGGCTAATGCATAGTCTTGATTCAGTCTTGTACTGTATAGTCTTGATTCAGTCTGGCTAGTATAGTCTTGATTCAGTCTGGCTAATGCACAGTCTTGATTCAGTCTGGCTAATGCATAGTCTTGATTCAGTCTGGCTAATGTATAGTCTTGATTCAGTCTTGTACTGTATAGTGGGGATTCAGTCTGGCTAATGTATAGTCTTGATTCAGTCTGGCTAATGTATAGTCTTGATTCCGTCTTGTACTGTATAGTCTTGATTCAGTCTGGCTAATGCATAGTCTTGATTCAGTCTTGTACTGTATAGTCTGGATTCAGTCTGGCTAATGTATAGTCTTGATTCAGTCTTGCTACTGTATAGTCTTGATTCAGTCTGGCTAATGTATAGTCTTGATTCAGTCTTGTACTGTATAGTCTTGATTCAGTCTGGCTAATGTATAGTCTTGATTCCGTCTTGTACTATATAGTCTTGATTCAGTCTGGCTAATGTATAGTCTTGATTCAGTCTTGTACTGTATAGTCTTGATTCAGTCTGGCTATTGTATAGTCTTGATTCA
>BRDA01075943.1:0-10875 GCA_036984385.1 Crenuchus spilurus | reverse complement strand
CATACTTTACCACACTCTCTCCCCACATTCTCTCATACTCTCTCATACTCTTTCACACTCTTTTATAATCTCTCATACTTTCTCATACTCTCTCATACTCTCTCACATTTTCTCATACTCTCACACTTTCTCATACTCTCACACTTTATCTCCCCATACTCTCTCTCATACTCCATCATACTCTCTCATACACTCTCTCATACTTTCTCACTCTTTTATATTCTCTTATACTTTCTAATACTCTCTCACACTCTCTCATACTCTCTCACCTTCTCTCATACACTTTCACTTTCTTATACTCTCTCATACTCTCACTCTCTCACACTCTCTCATACACTCTCTCACTCTCTTATACTCTCACATACTCTCTCATACACTCTCACACTCTCTCATACTCTACCACACTTTCTCTCCCCATACTCTCTCACACTCTCTTATAATCTCTCATACTTTCTCATACTCTCTCACATTTTCTCATACTCTCTTACTCTCACTTTCTCTCCCCATACTCTCTCTCATACTCCCTCATACTCTCTCATACACTCTTTCATACTTTCTCACTCCTTTATACTCTCTCATACTTTCTTATACTCTCTCACACTCTCATACTCTCTCACACTCTCTCATACACTCTCTCATACTTTCTCACTTCTTATACTCTCTCATACTCTCACTCTCTCACTCTCTCATACATTCTCTCTCTCTCATACACTCTCTCATACTCTCACACTCTCTCTCCCCATACTCTCTCATACTTTCTCTCACACTCTCTTATGCTCTCTTACTCTCTCACACTCTCATACTCTAACACACTCTCTCATACTTTCTCATACTCTCTCTTACTTTCTCACTCTCTTGTACTCTCTCATACGCTCTCTCATATTATTAATCTGTATATCTCCCATACCGTCATAGTCTCTCACACTATTCTTTTTCACATCACATCTGCTAATATTGATCGCTTTGACTGTGCTGTAATAACTGTCACAGACACACACACACACACACACACACACAATGTTAAAGGTATTTTGATGGCTCAGGTTGATGTACATGTATAGATTTGTATAATAAGTTTAAAGTGTTCATTACAATTCTTTTACACTCATTTCCTTCACCTCCCTCTCTCTCTCCTTTCTCTCTGTCTTTCAGTTTTTTGTTTCTCACTTTCTGTCTTTCTTTCTCTTCCTGCTCACTTTTTGTCTTTGCTCTTGTGTTGCCTCACTCTTTTTCCCCCTTCCTTCTCACCATTCTCTTTTCCTTCTCTCTCTCTCTCTCTCTCTCTCTCTCCCCCTCTCTCTCTCTCCCTTTCTCTCTCTCTCTGCAGAGCTTTAGCTTTCTGCTTTTGGCTGTTTTTCAGAGAGAAAAACAGAGAGCATCAGCGAGATTTTTCCCCAACTGTGAGGAGACACGGCTCCTGTGTGCGTGCGTGTGTGTGTGTGTGTGTGTGTGTGTGTGTGTGTGTGTGTGTGTGTGTGTGAGAGAGAGAGAGAGAGAGAGAGCGAGAGAGAGAGAGAGAGAGAGATAGGCTGATGGAAGGAGCTGCTGATGCTATGTTTCAGACTCTCTCTTGAAGTGGAAATGAGGCTAGCCTAGTCCTTTCTCACAAAGTCAGCAAACACACACACACACACACACACACACACCCATCCCCACAGACAAAATGTAGAGTGACACGAAGTCGAGCAGACAGAAACAATCCCTCTCATCTCAACGTTCCTCTCTGCTCTCCATTAAAGCGGACACTTAGGAGAGGAGGAAAAGGCTGCTGGGTAATTCTGCACTGTTTCAGGTGCTTGGCCTTTATGGGTGCCCAGGCTCAGTCATGTGCTTAAAAAGAGCCCAGTGTTAGGATTAGTGCTAAGAGAAGCACATTTGAGTATGCAGCAAAGCCTGAGACCAAAGCTGCAGCTAGAGTTAAACTTAACCAGATAAAGATTAGTTCGATGGCTATTTTACACCCATTTACACCTGTTTAAACTGGTTTATTTCATAGGTCTTAAATTCTCCAAATTAAAATGCAGGTGTAAACACGCACCCCATTTAAAACAAACTTACAGCATAGAGTAAAACTGAAAAAAAAAAAGATTTTATGGTGTTAAAGTGTTGGTATTTACAAGGTACATTCAACATCCAAAACCCCATCAAATACTACACCTATTACAACAAAAAACCGCACCCAGTGCCACATAAACTATGCCTGTACAACCAAACCCCCACTCAAAACAATTAAAACCCTCCTAATACAGTCAAAACACCACCCAAAACAATCAAACCCCCACCAAATATTAATTATAACCAAAACTGGTCAATGCTGTTCTTATTAAGAAGATTAACATGAGCATTCTAAATATTAGCATTAGCATGATTAACATTGGCAAATAGCTATTCTATGTTAATCCTCTCAAGTCGGCATTCTTGCCTGTGGGAACAAAAACAAAATTCCACATAAACACTTATACAACTCTGCGAGATTTTTTCCTAGAAACAAAACTAAACCTACAATGGTCTACTTTTCAAATATATACAGCTTGAATCTACATATATTTTTGGATATTTGTGAGAGGAGCTTAAATAAGCAGAGATGCATTTTAAACTTTCTATTGGTGAATTACCAGCAGCAGAATGTGAACCTAAACAAAAGAGCTCTCACCTTGAGTGTTCACACCTCTCTCATAAATATTCAATCTAGGAACCACTGAATGAGTAAAACAGAGTGTCACCTCACATTATTTAAGCTTTAGAAATAAAACCACATACAATGTCTAAAAACTGTAATGAGCAGTGTGTAGCCAGCATCTCTGTTTATTCAGTCCTGAGCTCAAAAGTCTTGTCTAGAAATGTTTAGAATGTTTTTTCACAATATATCAGCACATCTGAAAATAGGTTTTTGGAAAGTCTAAGTTTAGAGCAGATTTAAACAAAATATAGATTTATGACACTGTTGCTGTTTTGACACTGTTGTTCCTGAGTTTGTGCTGAACAAAAGCCTGTGTAACACTTCATGAAAAAATAATTTTAGATGTGTGTAATTTGTAAAAAGTCAGGGCATGTCAGATTATATCAGAGTGTCGGAAATACTCTCAGACTCCAGCTGTATTATTGTGGAGGTTTTTCTTACATAGTCAAAAAGGAAACAACAGAAAGATGTAAAAATGTAAAAGAATGAAGGTGTGAGCAGACTTTTGAGTGGTGGGCAGTGTGTGTGTGTGTGTGTGTGTGTGTGTGTTCTGATTAGTGCTATAGCAGTAGGTCACTGGGCAATTAGAGCATGCACACTGCTGCCTACAGCCACAGAACTGTTGCTGGGTGTCATGTGAAATTTATCAGGCTGCTGAGTGTGTGTATAGGTGTGTGTGTGTGTGTGTGTGTGTGTCTGTGTGTGCACCTGAGGGGAAGGCCACAGTGCAGCCATGCAGCAGAGGCAGCTGGAGCAGCGGACTGATAAGCATCAGTGCCTCGTTTCACTCTAATTGGGGCTGCCGTTCTCCTCCCTAATTAATTAGAAAGGCAGTCGGGCTGAAATTTTTAATCACGGTAGCCACCGTAATCCAACAAAAAAAGTCCCCATCATCACATGTAGCACACCTGACAATAATCCAGACCTGCTTCTCAATCGGTCCCAAACGCTCTCAACACGAGTTTGAGATCTCAAAGAGATGAGCTGTTCACACAGGAAGTCCTCAGCTTATATACACAGTACATTACTCTGAGTGTAATTCAGTCATAATTCAGATTCTTAATCACATTCTGCTTCTGTTGTGTGTCATGACTCTGATTCTGACTGTGTGTGTTTGTGTGATTATGTGCATTAAACTGATTCAGACTCTGATTCTGACTTTGATCTGATTAGTTTACACTGTAATATGTCAGTAATCTGCTGTATTTGTCGGTGCAGGTTTGAGGGTCTCGTTTCACTGATGAAGTCTTTTCACTTTGAGTAAAAGTCTAAAAATAAATAACTCCAAGCCCTGCGAGTGGAACTAGCTGTGAAATATGACGTCAACACAATAAAATCAAACATATTTACTTCTGTAAACTGTTTACGTGTCTGCAGATTTATTTATATTGTTATTAGTTATCCTGCCCCTGTGTATTATACACAGCTGAGAAAGTATGTGTTGCGCAGTGTAAACTCTCTGTGTGTGTGTGTGTGTGTGTGTGTGTGTGTGTGTGTTGGCACATGGTGACAGCTGGCAGGAGGACGTTCCTCACAAAGTTTAAAGTGTGAGTCGCTGCTGTCCTCCTAAATGTTTAAAACTCGTCTTTCTCCAGCTGCCCCTGAACTCCAGCCACATTCTCCTACAATTCAGATTCAACGTTATTTCTCCTTTTGTCTATTTTTGTCTTAATAAAGCCGAGCATTGTGTAGAGCCGCACGATTAAGGACTCTAAATGTGTACTTCAGTGACTGATTCATTAGACTGGAGCATTCTGAGTATCTGAATCAGTCCAGAGCTGCTGTACTGGTAGCATACTGGGTTTGGACTGTAAATGATTCTTCAAAAAAAATCTCAAAGCTCAATTTGATTAGACAAAAGTTGCTATACATCTTTTAAAAGGTCAAACTAAAGAAATGTGTTAAGTTTGTTAACAACATGTGCATAATTCTGATTTAATTCAGATCTGAACTGTGATTCATACCATAACTCATTTTAAATCTGGTCTTTCCCTTGGACTGAACTACACACAATGACAAGGAAACACTGTATCCTTGGTGTGTGTGTGTGTGTGTGTGTGTGTGTGTGTGTGTGTGTGTGTGTGTGTGCAGTGACAGTCTTCGTGCAGAAGTGTGAAGGTATTGTGGTCATTTCTCCTCTAATCAGCGGCTCTTTCTTATCTCTGCTCAGCCACGGCCAACACAAACACACACCGCCCGCTTTATTGCTTTGTTTTCAGCAGCTACAGGTCAGTGACGGGGGGTGGGGGTGTTGGAGTTGGGGGGTGATTACAGTAACAGACCCACAGTTTCTCATAAACATATAACTTGTTCAATAATAACACACTGTTGTGACTACAGTAACACTTCAGACAGCTGATCAGAAACACACAGAACAGACTGTAGAGAAGACTCAGAGTGTATGATTAGACCACATCTGATCACACTGTTCAATAATAACACACACTGTCCTCTCACACACTCTCTTATTCTCTCTCTCTCTCTCACACACACACACTTCTCCTCTCTGAGGTGTACATGACAGGGACTGGGAAAGAAAAGTGTTCCGGGTGTGTGCACGTGTGTGTGTGTGTGTGTGTGTGTGTGTGTCATTTAGCACAGATAAGAGGAATGTGTGTGTGTGTGTGTGTGTGCTTGTGTGTGTGTGTGTGTGTGCTTGTGTGTGTGTGATACTGTTATATATAAATACTATAGTGTATGTTTACATAAGCAATACTAACATAGTGTATAAATATAGATCATACTATACTCAATTACAGTATAATATAGTGTAGTAATATAGGTCATAGTCTATCACAGTGCACCGTTAGAGAGTATAGCATAGCACACTAATATAGAGTATAGCATAACATACTAGTATACTACATACTACACACAGCTGGACTATTAACTAATTAAGTGACTTCTGAAGGCAGTTGATTGCTCTGGATTTTGTTTAGAGGTATCAGAGTACAGGGGTCTGAATACTTTTGCACATCACACGTTTAAGATTTTTATTTGATTAAAATTTTGAAAACAATGTATCATTTTCATTCCACTTCACAATTATGTGGTACGTTGTGTTGGTCTCTCACTTAAAATCTCAATAAAATACATTTAAGTTTGTGGTTGTAAGGTGACAAAATGTGAAAGCGTTCAAGGGGTCTGAATACTTTTGCAAGCCACTGTACAGTGGACAAAGAGAGTACAGTGTAATATAGTGTAATGTAAAATATGCTCTCATAAGTGCTGTTTCAGCTGAATAGTGGATGCATAATCTTTACAGTAAAAACATAATGGCTTAATGAATGGTTCTGAGGTTATGTACATTTTAAAATTTAAAACAACATATTTTAATGATCTTAGAATAAGCCAGATCACTGAGTTTTAACACCAAAATGGCACTGAACTTCAAAAGGGGGAAGAGCTGACTAACACAGTGTAAAATTTGGAATGTGTGTGTGTCCTCAGAGACTTTCCCCAGTCGCGTCGTGAGGTAATTAGTGTGTTTCTGCATTGCTTCTGTCTTTCTCTCTCTATCTCTCTCTCTCCCTCTATTTTACCCTCTCTCTCTCTCTCTCTCTCTCTCACTCTCTCTCGTTTGGGGACAAACAGCTGGGACAGTGTAAATGACCCGTTTCCGTAACCCGCCCTCTCTTATCCTCAGGGCGCGCACACACACACACACACACACACAGGTTACACAGCACTGTTTGTCAAAGCCTAAGTCTAAGTCACTGTATCTCTCTCTCTCACACTCACACACAGTTCAGTGGAGCATCCCTAACACACTCCAGAGTGTATGACAGTGTTGAAGCAGCTGCTGGTGTTCAGAGGGTATCAGAGCGTCATACATAATGCAGAGAGCATGTGTGTGTGTGTGTGTGTGTGACAGTGTGAGTAAACAAGGACAGCGACACCACAGAGACAAACTGCAACGACACACATACACAAAGTGAAACATGCATTTTTATAGCATCTCCCTCAGTTGAGTTGAGACATGCTTAACTGAATCGAATGTTAAAAAGTGTCACTGTAACAAGTACAGTTACACTGTACTTGTTACAGGGTATTACACCAGTGTTATAAGCTTCACTGTGACATCATAATACATTACACTGTAACAATATAAGCTACATTGTAACATTACATACAACAGTGTTAGATGTTACACTGTAACAGTTTAACAATAAATATGTTGCACTGCCATGTTATAAGCTATATTGTAACAATTAAACAATTAGCACATTACTTTGAAAGCTATTACAAACATTGTAACCAAGTTACGATAGTGTTTTAAGCCAGATTTTATCATTGTAACAATGAATAAGTTACACTGTAATGTAAACTACACTGTAACACTAAAAATTAATGTTACACTGTAGTGTAAACTATACTGTAACAATGAATATGTTCCACTGTAATGTAAATTACACTGTAACACTAAAAATGAATGTTACACTGTAGTGTAAACTACACTGTAACAATGAATAAGTTACAATGTAGTGTAAATTACACTGTAACATTGTAACAATGAATAAGTTACACTGTAGTGTAAACTACACTGTAACAATTAATAAGTTACACTTTAATGTAAACTACACAGTAAAATTGTAAAAATGAGTATGTTACACTGCAATGTAAACTACACTAACACTAACAATGAATAAGTTACACTGCAATGTAAACTACACTGTAACTAACAATGAATAAGTTACACTGTAATGGAAACTACACTGTAACATTGAATAAGTTACAATGTAATGTAAACTACACTGTAACTAACAATGAATGAGCTACACTGTAATGTTGTACACTACACTGTAACACTGTAACAATGAATAAGTTACACTGTAATGTAAAGTACACTGTAACACTGTAACAATGAATAAGTTACACTGTAATGGAAACTACACTGTAACATTGAATAAGTTACAGTGTATTGTTGTAAGCTACACTGTAACAATTAACAAGTTACAATGTAATGTAAACTACACTGTAACTAACAATGAATGAGTTACACTGTAATGTAAACTACACTGTAACACTAACAATGAATAAATTACACTTTAATGTAAACTACACTGTAACATTGTAACAATGAATAAGTTACAATGTAATGTAAATTGCACTAGGATTTCATGTGATGTCAAAGATGTTTTTTCTTTCTCTCTGATGGTGTCCTGCTGTCTCTTTAAACTCTCTCCTTTAATCTGTCTTGGCCATAGTAGTGTAGCGACAGTGCTGAGCTAAGCTCCTGTAGGACCTGCAAGATAAGCTCTCTTCACCTCTCTCTCTCTCTCTCTCTCTCTCTCTCTCTCTCTCTCTCTCTCTCTCTCTCTCTCTCTCTCTCTCACACACACACACACACACACTGTCACCAGGCAATCTCTATAAGGAGAAAGAAGTGAAGCCGACAGAGAAATAGACACACTGCCAGTGGATATCACTTCTCTTTCGTTGTTTATTTCACACTTTATCACCCTTTTACACAATCCTCAGGAGTGTGAGGGTCAACAATAACAGGCCTCAGAGCTAGTCCGGATTACTTATATGGCGGTCTAGTTCTTAGACTTCAACAAGAAATCTAATTTATACTGTTTTTCACTTATTCAGTCCAGCCAAGACATGTTTGGAGTCTAATATTGCTTCTTTGGTTAGTAGGGCTATGAAGCTACGGTAACTCTGCTAACAAACATTAGAACTTAATGGTCTCCCAAACTTCTCATAACTTCTCCCAACCACGTCAAACCTCAGGTCTTAAGTAAGGTCTCCTAAACAAGCCAGCGGGGTTTAGGACACAGAAAGACAACTTTTATAGAATTTTTAACAACTTTTTTATGTTTAAGCAGTTAGCAATGTTAGTCTGAAGCTCTGTGCTGGTTTGAGTTTGATGCTGATAGGCCAAGTAAAAACAGAGATATGGTCATTTAAATTTGATATGAAAAAAAACTGCTTTACATGTATGTAACTGTAACAACGTAGGAGGGTCAAGATGCCACGTGAGGAAGCCACACAATGCAGCAGTAGCCAACACTGCCCCCAGGTGGACAAAAAAGAACCACACACCTGCTTTTTGTTGTAAGTAGTTGTAAATACACATATTGATTGTGTCCATATTTACAATCTGTGATCACTGATATGTCAAATATATTGCCAAAACAATAACTCACTTGATGTGCTGAAATAAAGATACAAACACTGGCATGGTGGAGATTTTTTAACCCTATAAAGCCAGAACCATCAATAAAATAACGCAAAGCTTTGTTTCGTATCATAGTTCATATGTCCAGATCAGTTCATATGCCCAAATTTGTTTAAACAAAATACATACACAAATTTTTAATCCTTTATACACTTTATATAATGTTACTCATTTCAAACATAGAAAGCTGCATTTATCCTCTAGTGTGTGCAGTACGCTGAAAATCCATTAAGGGGCAAAATACATGTATCTAATTTTATACATCAGCTTTTTTCATATTTATTTAATCATATTTCATTCATATTTAATTTAAAAATATATATTATATATTATTATATTATGTATATAGTAAAATGCTGTAATTTATCATTTAATTAATCACAAAGATGATGGTCCTAACTCAGTTATGTATCAAAATTGATACACTTGACTTTAGAGTTAATGTGGCACACAAAAGAAAAATAAAAAAAAAAACAGCCAAAACAGCCCAAAATGTGTGAGGATTAATAGCTAAATGTGTAGAGTAGTTCTAGATACTGCAGTGGTATTACACTGTAAGGTGTGTGTGTGTGTGTGTGTGTGAGAGAGAGAGAGAGAGAGAGAGAGAGAGAGAGTATGTTTGAAGTGCTGCAGGTGACAGGGCTCCAGTGTTTTTTGTATTTTTTTCACAGGAAAACCTCTCAGCTGTGCCTGTCTTGGCCTTATAGATCAGACTGCAGCCTCTGGAGAGAACGGCAAGTCAAGCTTTTGTCATTTCGGCTCTGTGATAACTCACGCCTCTCCACTGAGAGAACAGAGCGAGTGGACAAGCATGGAGACTCTCTCTCTCTCTCTCTCTCTCTCTCTCTCTCTCTCTCTCTCTCTCTCTCTCTCTCTCTCTCTGTGTGTGTGTGTGCTTGTTGTTGTTGTGTCAGTGCTGTGGGACTCTCAGCTCTTCCGAGGTCGAGCTCCACATGACAGTTTACTCTCTCCAACATGCAGAGAAATCAATACTCTTGGACACTCTCTGTGTATAACAACAACAGCAAGGTCACCTGACTCCTCTGAACCAATCACCGCTCGTCTCAGCTTTCACATATTTTAGTATATAAAATACTATATATACTGGCATCAAGTTGGGTGAACATGGGGTCATCCTATAGCTGCCCAACACTTCAAAACTAGCACAGACTAATCCACTAGTATAATGTATCACATGTTTAAATACAAAGACATTTCAAAAAGGTTGTACACTAGGCATATGGCTGATATATGAAAAAGAGCTTTATTAGCTCTTAACAACACTAACATGCAGAAAAATCACTGGCCTTAAAGGCTATTTGAACATATTTGAATATTTCAAATATGCAAAATCAAAATGATACATTTCCATAACATTCTGTGTTGAATGGCAGAGAGAGAGAGTGGCGACAGCCAATAACATGCTAGCAAGAAACGGCAGAGCCAATCATGAGCTTAAAGGAAAACAGGTTTCAGATGAAGCGATTTGGATTTCCGCTGGGTCCTAATGCTCACCCGTCTCCATTTAATATAGCGTAACATCTCAGTCAAGTGAACTGAACGGAATAGGGGGAGGGCGAGACTAGTTTGTGAACGAAATGCTTCTCGAGTAAAATAAAATCCCGGATGTTTGTGAAATTCCGCCCGGACATGTTTTTTAAGTTCAAAAACAGGACATGTCCGGGTAAAAGAGGACGTCTGGTCACTCTAGTTTAGGTGATTATTGAGTTCCAATGTTAGCCTCATAGCTACTACTAAAGAAGCAAAATAAATCCATCCATCCATCATCTTATTCATTTAATCCTGATCAGGGTGATCAGGGTCACAGTAGGGCACAGGGCAGGACAAGATGCAAAATTTGGACATTCAGTGAATGTAGAAGTGGAGTAAATATGAGTTTTGAGTGAATCATTCCTTTAATGGGCAAGAGTGAGGCAGGAATGAATGATGACTGGTTGAAAGGATGAAAGGAAAGAGGAGAGAGAGAGAGAGAGAGAGAGAGAGAGAGAGA
>BRDA01075938.1:0-14294 GCA_036984385.1 Crenuchus spilurus | reverse complement strand
ATTAGAAAGACATTAATCATTGTTTTGTTTTTTTAAACTCCACATTGAGTGTAAAGTGCATTAAAGAATTCTATTTTTAAGATTTTTCTTGTTTCAATTTCAAGACAATTTTGCTTGATTCAAGTATTTTTTTCTTATTTTTTTAACACATATGTTTTATAGTGTATTGAGTGTAGTACATTAAAGCTAGGTTATGGCCTGGTGGTAAGTCTCTGGTCTCGTAACCCGAAGGTTGCTGGTTCGAGATCAAGTCGCGACTGAGCAAGACACCTAAGCATCAATTGTAAATTGCTCTGGATAAGAATATCTGCTAAATGCCTCAAATGTAAAGGATTGTATTAAAAAAAATAACCAAATGATGTTTTATGAAAATGCTTAAAACAAGATTAATATGCTAGTTTTAAGATATTTGATCAAGTAAGTCTTGCTTAAATCTAGTTATAACACCTTATATTGATAGTTTTTTGCTGGTTTATGAGAGTACAAGATAAGTTACAGTGCTAGATTTTTTTCCTTGTTTCAAGAAATCTTACCAAGATAAATTTTCCTGCTATACTGGCAGATAATTTTGCTTGATTCAACTATTCTTTTTCTTATTTTGTTTTTATTTTTCTTATTTTTTAACAGACATTTTGTGCAGTGTGTTCATGGTTCTATGGTACTAAAGAACCATCTCTTTTTAGATTGAAGTTCTAATATAGAGGAGCAAAATATGGACTTGATGGTGCTGATAGTTTGACTACATCTGAGAAAAGTGTAAAATTGTATGTAAATATGAATTGTGGATCATGCTTTTAACAGATCAGCAGTGACAAAGCATTTTTGGTTTAGTTTTTGTTTTGTTTAAGTTACAGACTGATTCTTTATGCAGATTTGTGGACACAGCACACTTCAGTCTACTCTTTCGAAGCAACCCATGACGTTCAGTTGTGTGTTCACAAAGACGTTTTAAGTGAGGGAAACACTGTACAGAACTTTCAGCTATTTGTCTTTCTTTATATACTCATTCCTAAGACTGAGAGACATGAACTTTGAATCATGTGCAGTAAAGCATGAGGTAATGACTAATAATCACCGCTGGCAGCCTAAGTGATCATACTGTATATGACAGACATGCACCTCTTTTCTTCACAGCATTCACACCTCTGAGTATTACTAAAGGCATTTTGTTTTATGAATATCAATTAATCTTCTATCAATTGTAACCTCCTCTGCATTCCAGGCTGCCTCCCACTGCATTTTGCAATAATCCCTGCCTCAACCTTCCACCTAAATCATGCCTATGTGAAGGGCTGAGAACCTGTAGTGTGCCTCAATTCTCTCTGGCTGCTGTTTGTAAACCTCCACTGCTCATTCCTGACCACATTCATTAAAAGCTAAACATAACTAATAATTACTGTATGTGATGTGTAGGTTAAGAGTTATCTGAGGAATATTAGGAATGATCTTCCTTTAGATGATTAGGAGAGTAGAATGTAGAACAAAGATGAGACTGTTGGACAGGATGAGATAAAGTCAACATCCAGAACTAAAAAGACAGCAAAGAAAACAAAACAGGAACTGCTGAAAACAAATACATCCCAATGACAGAAAGCACACAAATGCACAGATATATGTTTCATATATTTTGCAGGTTTTCTCAAAGAACAAATATCATAAATTAAAATAAGCTTAATATTTTCTATATTATTTTAACAAGAAATAATTCACAAGTTGTTAAAGGGTGATTCATTGAACATGTGGCAAAAATTACCATACAATACAATGACAGGGTTTGCAGCACATATAAATAAGTGAGCACACCAGTCAGTTGTAGCAGAGTGTAAAACAATCATCATAAGCACAGGGTACTATTTAATTTATGTCCAAAAGGGCATGATAATAGGGTACTGGGCGAAGGGTGGTAGCATCCTGAAGAGTTTTCTAGAGTCCCTGTAGTGAAGGTGAACCGAGAATGGACTTCTCATACCTTGAGCCTCCCAACAGCATAACAGTGGTGCCCCATGGGCCTTTGATGCCCATTGATGGCTAGCGGGGCAAAGCAATCAACGTACCACAGTGGACCAGTTAACCTCTATAATCAACAGAGGAGCAACAAATAAAGTGTCTGGGATCACATTTGAGTGAACACTGCATGTCAAGAGTGGTTATTTCTACTATTAGGTAGGTAGTCCATACATTAACACATCATACTATAACATACCATACATTACCATACAATATCATATTCTACCAAGAACAAAGCTAACTTGCAAATGTCTGAACTAAAATGCAAACAAGCTTATTTTCTTCAATCAAATTAGTTCTCACTGTTGTGTTACCAACTTATTTGTAGTTGAACTTTTGACAACATATGAAAACGGTTCAGGATCTGCCTCTCAGGCAATATATCTTCTTCCAGTGCACACTGTAAATAAATTCAGAGTTTATGCATGTGAAAAAATCTTAACTATGATTATAAAATTCAGCATCAACATAATTGATGAGCCAATCAACTGGCTAATCAAATGAAAGCCTCTATATGACCACATAATTTACTAATATTCATCTTTTCAAAATGAATGTAATGTAGCTTATTTTGAATTAACCTAATGTTGCTCCTTTTATATTGTTTGTACACTGGGAACAAAAATGTACCTGTGCAACATCTTTCTCTCAGAACTGAATACTAGTTTTAGCCAACAGTGTACACCCTCCATATATATGCATTTGTACGTTTGACCTATAAAATGAAAGAGACATTTGAGTGCTTGTTAGCCTTGAAGCAACAGGCTTAAGTAGACGTCTTAAATACAAAACATAAATCAGGCGCATTGGATACAACACAAACAAATAAACATAAAATAATGGAAAAGCTAAGAAAACAACTTCAGCATTACTTCTAATTATATGCTCTAGACAAAGAGTAAATGTAAAACATAATGCTTTTGAAGGGCTGAAATTCACACTATGTAAACATGAGTTAGAGCTGCAAATTAACCACATAAGCAGCTCAGAAGTTTAAGATTTACTGAATGAGCTATTTTATTGGTTAATTAAAGGCAAAACATATTATATCCTAAATTATGTGGACGATGGAGAGATGAGGGAATATAATGAATGTATGAATGCATATAAATCTGAAAAAGCTAGATTCAAGTTTGTGAACACTCCTGCTCTTCTACAACTGAACTACGACTGAACTACGTTCCCAACACAGGCCTGTTTTTGTAATTAAATGTTGGCGAAAGGTGAAGCCCCTGCTGAACTATGCACCCTTCACCCAGAAAAACCAAAATAAAAAACAAAACAGACGTGCACTGACATACCGGCAAAGCCATGACAAAGGCTTTCCATGCCTGCACGCATGACAGAATGCAATAACCCCGCAAAAACCACAGGCAGGGGGATGAATGAATGAAGCCACACTAATCACAGTAAAGCACTGCCATTTCCAGGCCGGTCTGGGACTCGAGTCTTACTGAAGGCCACAAAGAGGTCAGAGTTCATGATCACAGGTCTGTAAATGCACTTAGACCACTGAAAATGGCGAACCAAAATGTAAGATTGTATGATAGTAAGATAGTGAGGCTGGTTTATTTTTAAAAAATGTTTTTTCATTAGAGTTCATCAATATTCAATATTTTTGAATCAATTTTCTCAACTGCACAGTTTTTTCTGAAGAAATTATACTGACTTAGTATGCCAAGAAAAGAACTTCAGCATAACAGTTAATTATACGCTCCAGACAAAGAATGAAAGCAAAACATAACAAAATGTGTAACATAAGCATAACAAAATAACAATATTTCACTCGGCATTATAAAATGTGAATGTCAAAAGGCCTCTGAAGAGCAAACAGAATTAAAACATTTTGTGTGAGTTTGGCTTTGAGATGTGGAGAGAGCAGAGCCTTGAAAACTAACTCAAAAAGAAAAACATCCTCAAAGTCCGCCAATACAAACACCAGCAGCAAGTCCAAGGTCACAGCTCATATTATTCCTGTCAGACCAAACATGCATCAAAAATTTAGCAAAACCGCATCTCATATTGAGTCGCATGGAATATGAAAATACTTAAAAACAGAAATGAATTATATCAATATTGCAAATTACAAGTCAAAAGAGCACAGTAATGGTAACTTTTTACCATCATGACAAGTATATACAATATAAATAACTTGAATTTTAGCTCTTAGACAATGTACATAGATCAAATGAGTCTGTCAGAGACAGGCAGCGGTTTGAGGGGGAGGCGGAGGTGAAGGGGTGCAGAGCACACCAAATAAAGGCTAAGTTAAATGCCATCGAGTGCAGGTGCATTTAAGTTCATTCTATCGCTTCTTTCTCTCTCTCTGGTTAAAGGAAGCCATTTGTCTGGGCAATGGGCACTACACACGTCTGTGCACACATTAACCATGCCACTACAGTGTACACAGTCTGTCCAAAACCTTTTAAATATGACCATTCGTCACCATTGTGCGTCAGTATGGCCGGGCTCAGGGGATTTATCAGCTCAGGTAGAGAGAGGATGAGTTTGTGAGCTCATCTCCCTGAAGAACATCTCAAAACAGGCTCATTTCTCACAGG
This sequence comes from Crenuchus spilurus, assembly GCA_036984385.1. NCBI lineage: Eukaryota > Metazoa > Chordata > Actinopteri > Characiformes > Crenuchidae > Crenuchus > Crenuchus spilurus. Next base: position 9,726 of record BRDA01075938.1, on the reverse strand, counting down.
AAGTTGTATCAAGGCATTTAGGACTCATTCTTCAGCAAGATCAAATAAAGTCACTGACACAAATAAGTGAAGTTAGATTACAATAATCCACAAAAACACTCTTTCTCAGCTCTCTGCTAAACTGACACTGTACCTATCTCCTCTTAGCTGTGAGGCCTCAGCCCACAATCTTAACCTGTATTTTACATTTTACATGAAAAAAGCCAGCAGTATCTCCTAGACAAGAAATCTTAATAGAAAAAGCTGAGAGGGTTATTTCTCCTCACACAGAAGTGAGATCATTTACATTAGGATTATTAAGATTTACACTGATAGCACATTCATTCAAGTTTTAGGCTATAAAAACAGGAATAAAGTGTTGGAGTGTTATCACTGTGTTATCATTAACCCTCTGGTGTCTGAGGGTTTTTCTTAACACTGATGTTGTACGACATGCGTTCACTTTTTTACAAATTACATCCATCTAAAATAACTTTTCCATGACTGTTAAACATGCTTTTGTTCAGCACAAACTCAGTATTAACAGTGGCAAAAACAGTAAGAGTGTCATAAGTCTATACAGGGGTGTCAGAAGCATTTACCGTATAATTTCGGGGGTGGCACATAGGTGGGGGGTCTATGGGTCCTCCCCCAGAAAATTGTGAATGAAGCAGATGCCATTTCCTACATTCTTGTGTATTTTAACAAGTTTAAGATTAAGATTAAGATCAACCAATTTAGCCAATGTGATTTTTCACACAACGGAATTTGACCTCCGCATTTAACCCATTCGTGCAGTGAAACACACACACACACTAGGCTGTGAGAATTTGTGCCCGAAGCGGTGGGCAGCCCTTATCCACCGGCGCCCGGGGAGCAGTTAGGGGGTTAGGTGCCTTGCTCAAGGGCACTTCAGTCATGTCCTGTCTGGGGATCGAACCAGCGACCTTCTGGTCACAAGACCAGATCCTTACCACTAGGCCATGGCTGCGGTGGTTAAATAACTGCTTTTACTTACATAAGTAAACACCTGATTCAATAACTATTACAAAAAGATTCCTCTTTCAACTAGTCCATATATGCATCAACCAGTTTTTAAACTCACTGCTATGGCTAAGATATTTTATATATAATATAAAATCTTATATTTTGTATATTTTAAATTGGAACACTTTAAGTTCAAGTACATAAAAAGTAAACTGGAAGGATGCTCTATAATTTTATAATTTTACTCTAATTATAGAGCATCCTTCCACTTTACTTTCATGTACTTGAACTTGGTGTTCCAATTTAGTCCCAAGTAAGTAAACTTGTAGTGTACTTGCTAAATAAAAGTACACTTAGGGAAATACTTTTATTATACTTAATAACATGTACTCGACCTATACTTGTTTTTGCTAAGGGACACCATAGTTTGATGGAAGTTACATTAGCATATCAACACTTCCTCACTTCCTGTTAGTAAAAAACGTCAAATAGTGTCAAATAAGCATTTGAGCACTAACCTGTCAAAGTCCATACTTTAAAGATTAGCATATACAGAACCACTCAAAAGTTTGGACATACCTCCTAGACATTCAGTGGTTTTTCATTATCTAAAAATCCAAAATACATATGAAATTATTTAGTAAACAAAAAGTGTTTGTTTACTAAAGTGGAAACCAAAATATGTTTAATATCTTAGATTATTCAAAGTAGGCACCTCTTGCTGAGATGCAGCTTTCTTTGCATTTTCTCAGTCAGTTTTATGAGGTAGTCACCTGCAATGGCTTTCAGTTAACAGCTGTGCCTTGTCAAGAGTTCATTACTTGCATTTCTTGCCCTCTTAATGTGTTTGAGACATCAGTTGTGTGTCTACTTTGAAGAATCTAAAATCTAAATCATATTTTCATTTGTTTAGCACATGATTCCTTATGTGTTCCTTCGTAGTCTGGATGACTTCAGTATTCATTTACAATGTAGAAAAAAGAAATAAAAACAATGAGAAGTGTCCAAACCTTTTAATGACACTGCACTTCATAGTATTTAGTGTCTAGTTAAAAAAACAACAAAAAAACATTTTTTTTAAATGCATTTCATGTAATTTTTATTTCTTTTTATGATTTTTAAAATGTTTTAATATTACTATAATGTTACTTTGTAATGGGTTACACTAGTTACAATAATAGCCAACATACGTGTTAACATTGCTAAGAGGCTCCTACATGGTTTGTCTACAAGCCACCAATGAAACGTGGGAGATTTTAGAAGATTGGTTTGTTGAATTGTGAGGATGTATGGATGCCAAATTGATCACAACACTTGTTTTTGTTTACCTGAACCCATATTTTGTTTTCAGAGGTGTCAAGTAACGAAGTACAAATACTTCGTTACTATACTTAAGTAGAAATGTTTGTTATTTTACTTTACTGAGTAATTATTTTCGGACGATTTTTCACTTCTACTTACTTACATTTTCATGCAATTATCGGTACTTTCTACTCCTTACATTTTAAAACCAGCCTTGTTATTTCTATGTATTGTCGGAGTTTGAGTGAGAACGCTGAGGAAGAGTTTTTCTTCCGCTACTGAATCACTGAACCAAGAGCAAAAGAGGAATTGTGGGGAGAACATGTGCGGTAGCGACAGCAGGGTTGCCAGGTCCCCAAAAATCTCCATCCCGATGTCTGACATAAAGCACTCTATGTATAAGTAATATAACAATATGAATGCTTTTCTTTGTATTTAAAACATACCCTTTTCTCTACTGTATCTCTATTGTTTAACTCCTTGTGTTTTTCTGTGATACTACGATTTTATTTTTTTTACGGCTATGACTGTGGTGTACACAAGGAGTTAAAATAAGGTGACCAGATCTGAGATAGCGAAAAAGAGAAAGTCTGGTTACCCTAGTTAAAAGGCAGTGAACAGCTGAGTGTGAAGTGCTTTGGGGTAGACTTACTAGATAACTTATTGAAATGGGATCTGAACATATAAATTTGGAGTAGAGAAAAAGGAATATTTTAAATGCAAAGAAAAGCAATAATGGACGTATGTTCTTACATTATATTTACTACTACTCATAAAAATAATAATGCTAACAATAATATGTAAGTCCACCCTTTAGTAAGTAATCCTGCAAAGTGTGAAAAATGCAAATGATTTCTTTTTAACAAACAATTAAATATAAATGTAATAAATCAATAAAGGGCAAAAGTTTTCATTCTTCACCAAAAACAACTCAGATTCAAAGCAATTCCTAAAACTTTATCTGGAAATGACCCGCTTATGCGCATGTGCGGTACAAATCGGGCAGGGTGAACAGATCAGGTAGTGACAGCCGCTACATTATTTCATTTGGGTTTGTCATCATTCAAAAAACATCCTATACAGATAAACTGCGTCATCCGGAAAAAGTGAATGTGATTGTGGTTGATAAGTATAAACATTAACCATTCTGATACCTACTGGGAAGGGATCCATCACACCTGCACATCACGTGTCTCGTCACTCTCCAGTAAGCTCAGTACTACACATATATGGTCCACTAATATATTTGAAATGACTAAAATGTTTTCATTTTTAAGAGGCACACATGCAGCTGAAACAGGTAGCCAGTACATACCAAAAAATTCAACATTACCATTCTAATATAACATTATAGTTATTATGGCTTTTAGAAAAAAATATTTTGGTGGAGGGGGCTGGGGTAGTGCACTACATCCTAAGTCTTGGCATTTGTTTTTCTTACATTACTTTTACTTTTATACTTTAAGTAGTTTTGAAACCAGTACTTTTGCACTTTTACTTGAGTAAAAAGCTTAAGTTGATACTTCAACTTCTATAAAAGTCTTTTTAAACCCTAGTATCTATACTTCTACCTAAGTAATGAATGTCAATACTTTTGACACCTTTGTTTGTTTTGAGTCTGAGGGTGCTCTTTGATGAAGTACGCTAAATGTAGTCCTTGCCGTCAATTGCAGGTAATTAAAGAATCTAACACAGCGATGATAATGATACACTCAGATCATGATGTTATTCACGATACTGGTTTCAAATTTGGAATATTATTGTGAATATTCCATTTTGGTGCATAACATTAGTACAATAGAGATGAAAGGCAGACTGTGGCATGTGACATGTTAAATTGTGGCCAGGACTTGTGCTGGAGTTAAATATTCATTGGTCCTCACTGGAACATTTCTTTTTAAGCCAAGCAGTTGCATTACAATAGCATCATAATAATAATAATAATAATAATAATAATAATAATTAATAATACAATAATATATTTAAAATATCATGTAATATAATGTCATTAAAATAATTAAATCATGAATAAAATGCCCATTCTTCATGATGCATTTTCAGACACATTTAGTTAACATATGAATCTCATATATCTCAGAATATTGACAGAATACTGAATTGTGTATACATACATTTTTTAATATAAATGAATTCAATATGATTATTAAGTACATAATGAAAGTAAATTTAAGTAATCCTTACTTCAAAGTCAGATCATAATATGGTTGCCAAGTGAGTCACACAGCCAGAACACAGCTCTGGGATGTTGAACATATTGGCCTTTTCCTGCTGAGTCAAACCCACAGTGCTCATTTAGTCATTATGCTGTAATTAACTGGCCTGCTAACTGATAGGTAGTAAATGTGGAGGTGGGGGAGGGCAGTAATGGAGTGGAAAAGTGAGTGTGAAAGAACTGTGGTTGCTTAGGTCAACTACTGCTTACATGGGAATTGGGCACTGGCTTCCCATCTGTGTACCTGAATTATGCAAAAGTCAGGAAAGATTTTTTTTACAAAGTACAGAAACACATAACTATAACATCCTCATATGCAATTGCAAATAGATTTCCTGTGTGAATATAGCCTATATCTCAGATTATTCCTTATACTGGAGTCCAAATATTTGCTTATTTCATTTAGTAATTGAAGTTACAAGTCTAACATTGCTAACAAACAAATGCTCTTATGTGAGGGACCTAACTTTCAACTGCTACCCAAGCACCGATGGGGTGGGCTGCTCCAGGCATGTGTGCTCACTAGTTCGTGTATGTGTCTATCCAGTCTACAAAATTTGAACTTGAAACATGCTGAATGATCTCATTTCATCTGGGCTAAGTGGAAAATTGTGGACTTTTCACTGAATAAGTTATTTACAAACATTGCCACAAACATGGTAAATCTAAGAAAATTATTGTGATGCTGTATTGTGGATCATATCATCAAAAATTAGACTCAACCCTTCACTAGAACTACCAGACCTGTAAGAGGGTAACACTGTTAAACATGTACTCCATATTTTTCCATTTAGATTGGGCTTGGCGTCCTCAGCTACAGCTGTGTTCAACTGTATCATAGCAACAGGCAGCCCATAAATCAACAGGAGGTATTTGACACACAAGGGCTGCTGATGCAGAACCTCCTCAAACACAAATCTGCTTTCCACTCCACAGGGCAAACACAGCAGAGCTGTGCTTCTGCAGTAGCGCAAACAGCAACCATGCAGGAAGAGGTGTCCTGTGTGCAACAGAGCCACTGAAAAATCCCAGAATCTTCTGTCCCACTCTTATATGTCCAGTCAGCACAATTATTCAAGACTTTAACTGACAGATTGTTGAGGAACTGCTGAGAAATTGGCAGATAATTGCAGCTAAAAGATCATCCTAAAGGCAGCCTTCAATGAGTGCATTTACATACGCTTAATAATCTGATCATTATTGGATTTCTACAGTTAATCTGATTATTCATGTGTTTATATAAACAGCTTTCAGATACCTAGGATCAGAGTAAAGTCTAGAAATCCAATAGAGCTGTAATTTATCTATATATTTCTTAGTGCATGTATCATCTTAGCCTGATCTCTTTCAGATTTCTGTGTGTGCATGCATGAAAACATGTACTGGAGATAAGTAGTTTTTAACACAAGAAAACAAGTTTGGAACAAGATGATGCCTGATGTGTGATCATATTTTCAAGTAATGTGGCTCAATGTTTTTTTTTTTTTGTTTTTTTTTAAAGCCATACATTTTTTACATGTTTACATCACATCTTGTTAGTTTAGTGACTGATTGCAAAGAATAAATCCAATTACTGTCTGACTCATGTAGACTCAGAGTTTACCTATTATTGGATTCCTCAATTGCATGTAAACATGTTTGGATTACTGGCAAAATATTTTTTGTAGTTATTGAATTATGAAATGCATTTACTGTAAATGCACTCACTGTCATAAAATGTGTTGGTTGTTATGAGATTGTTGTAGATATGGTCTATATGTTTTTCTGGAGGCTTTTATCATTGTAGTTTTGGGTTGTTTTTCCACTGGTGGAACAGTAAAGTTAAACAAATTAAATAAAAAATAGGAATGGCATGCAACATTCAAAGTCAAAGTGAACTTTATTGTCATTCAGACTATACAACAAGGAGTCAACAAGGAGTGTAGAACTGAACAGAACTGCATTTCTCCAGACTCCAGTGTGCACAATATATTGAAAACTGTGAATTTAGAAAGAATATACATATTGAACATGAAAATAGGTATATGAATATGAATGGAATTTGGTATACAGTATAAAAATTGTATATTATGAATATGGATATAAGAATTAAATATTGCACATATTGCAGAGTGTAACATGAATGAAAAATGTATACTATTGAAAAGTGGTAAAGAGCATAACAGTAATTATTGCACAATAGCTGCATTTGAAGTGTGTTTGTTGGCAGTTTGTGTGTGTTCAACAGTTCAGATGGTCAAGCATGTTTTGTGCGTCTCTATGTGTGTATATGTGTGTGTGTGTATGTATGTGTGTGTGTGTGTATTTTAACGGGATATCAGAAGTCTGATTGTTTGTGGGTACAAGCTCCTGCTGAGTCTGTTGGTCTTGCAGCGAATGCTCCTGTAGCATTTGTTGGAGGGCAGAAGCCTGAACAGTCCATGGGCAGGGTGAGTGAGGTCCTGGGTTATCCTGCTGGCTCTGCTGAGGCAGCGGGAAGAGTGCATTTTCTGTATAGATGGAAGTGATGTTTTTGTGATTCTCTCTGCTGTTCTCACAACCCTCTACAGAGATACTTTCTCTGAGGCAGTGCAACTGTCATACTAGACTGAGAGGCTGTTGGTGAGGATGAACACTATGGTCTCACTCATACATTCACAAAACAAGATTCCTTGCACTTTGGTCTTTTTTAAAGATTACTTTGAAACAGATTCTTGTCCTAGACAATTTGAAGTACATCATAGCTTCTAACAGTTGTTATTCCATTCATGCAGGCAGGGTAGGTTTTTTTAACAGAAAAGGCTCATATGTGGGCTCTCAGTTCAATTCTTTATTTCTATAATTACATAACTAAGACATCAGTTTCATTATAGATAATGCAGAATTTAACCAAATAATAGTTAAAAACGAAATAGCATACCAAGAATATTATTAGCATCTTTGACAGACCTAGTGACATCTGCTTACAGTAATGTGATTTAAAATTCACTTTAATCTCCCATAAAGCTGCAAAGAGAGCCATTTGCTCTCACATCTGAGAGAGGCCAGCTTATACTTCAGAATACCACTAAAGACAGTGTGGCCTGTAGGAAATTTGAGCTAAAGCCAGAGATTGGGTAGCAGACACATCATAGTAAAGGTTTCCAGCAGTAGAAGCCTGGTTACCAGCCATATAGCACAGTGTGGATAGATAGCTTTGGTCGTCTCTGAGACTTCAAGGTCATGTATGTGACACAGTTTGACAGTGTTTATTTTGTAATATGGCTGCACATTTGAAAACATTAATGCCTCTCTTCTGGTGAAATTTGTAATTTGTTTAGTGTCAGAAGGCAAAGCTGTCTGTCTTCCAGTCAGTCTACGTTCCAACCCTCACCTATGGTCATGAGCTTTGGCTCATAACTGAAAAAAATAAGATTGCAGATACAAGCGGTTGAAATGAGCTTTCTCTGTAGGGTGTCCGACCAAGAGTTTGCACATCTACTCAGAGCAGAGCTGCTGCTTCTCCACATCAATAGGAGCCAGTCGAAGTAGTTCGGGCACCTGGTTTGGATGCCTCATGGACGCCTTGCTGGTGAGGTGTTCTGGGCATGTCCAGCCTGGGAGGAGATGTAGGGGAAGACCCAGGCTGCACTGGAGAGATTATATCTCTCAGCTGGTCTTGGAATCCTCCCATATGAGATAGAATAGGTGGCTGGGGAGATTGGGTAGCAGTAATGGCTGCTCAAGATGATGGCAGTCAGCACAGGTGCACTCAAGGCTTTTATCACTTCCCTCTATGCTCACAACACTCCCCCAGGTTAGATATTAGCTCATATTAAACAAAAACTTCAAAGGTAAATGAGGAGAAGGAGGGATCAAAGAGAAGTGTGTGTGTAGCAGTGAGCAGTTTTGATTAAGTAGGCCATCTCTATTAATCTCCTCCGATTAAAACCAGGATATAACAATGGTGGATTGTTTTGTAGGATGTGTTTGAACTGATGCCAGTAGTAAAGATTTCCAGCAGTAGAAGCCTGGTTACCAGCCATATAGCACAGTGTGGATAGACAGCTTTGGTCGTCTGTGAGACTACAAGGTCATGTATGTGACACAGTTTGACAGTTTGACAGTGGGTTTTTTGTAATATGGCTGCACATTTGAAAACATTAATGCCTCTCTTCTGGTGAAATTTGTAATTTGTTTAGTGTCAGAAGGCAAAGCTGTCTGTCTTCCAGTCAGTCTACATTCCAACCCTCACCTATGGTCATGAGCTTTGGCTCATAACTGAAAAAAATAAGATTGCAGATACAGGCGGCTGAGATGAGCTTTCTCTGTAGGGTGTCCAACTAAGAGTTTGCACATCTACTCAGAGTAGAGCTGCTGCTTCTCCACATCAATAGGAGCCAGTCGAAGTAGTTCGGGCACCTGGTTTGGATGCCTCATGGACGCCTTGCTGGTGAGGTGTTCTGGGCATGTCCAGCCTGGGAGGAGATGTAGGGGAAGACCCAGGCTGCACTGGAGAGATTATATCTCTCAGCTGGTCTTGGAATCCTCCCATATGAGATAGAATAGGTGGCTGGGGAGATTGGGTAGCAGTAATGGCTGCTCAAGATGATGGCAGTCAGCACAGGTGCACTCAAGGCTTTTATCACTTCCCTCTATGCTCACAACACTCCCCCAGGTTAGATATTAGCTCATATTAAACAAAAACTTCAAAGGTAAATGAGGAGAAGGAGGGATCAAAGAGAAGTGTGTGTGTAGCAGTGAGCAGTTTTGATTAAGTAGGCCATCTCTATTAATCTCCTCCGATTAAAACCAGGATATAACAATGGTGGATTGTTTTGTAGGATGTGTTTGAACTGATGCCAGTAGTAAAGATTTCCAGCAGTAGAAGCCTGGTTACCAGCCATATAGCACAGTGTGGATAGACAGCTTTGGTCGTCTGTGAGACTACAAGGTCATGTATGTGACACAGTTTGACAGTTTGACAGTGGGTTTTTTGTAATATGGCTGCACATTTGAAAACATTAATGCCTCTCTTCTGGTGAAATTTGTAATTTGTTTAGTGTCAGAAGGCAAAGCTGTCTGTCTTCCAGTCAGTCTACGTTCCAACCCTCACCTATGGTCATGAGCTTTGGCTCATAACTGAAAAAAATAAGATTGCAGATACAGGCGGCTGAGATGAGCTTTCTCTGTAGGGTGTTCGACCAAGAGTTTGCACATCTACTCAGATTAGAGCTGCTGCTTCTCCACATCGATAGGAGCCAGTC
>BRDA01075937.1:0-18406 GCA_036984385.1 Crenuchus spilurus | reverse complement strand
GCTGAGATGAGCTTTCTCTGTAGGGTGTTCGACCAAGAGTTTGCACATCTACTCAGATTAGAGCTGCTGCTTCTCCACATCGATAGGAGCCAGTCGAAGTGGTTCGGGCACCTGGTTTGGATGCCTCCTGGACGCCTCGCTGGTGAGGTGTTCTGGGCATGTCCAGCTGGGAGGAGACATAGAGGAAGACCCAGGTTGCACTGGAGAGATTATATCTCTCAGCTGGCCTTGGAATCCTCCCATATGACATAGAATAGGTGGCTGGGGAGAGGAATGTCTTGTCTGCTTTATTTGGGTTGTTACACCCATGAACCAGTTACGGATAAAGCGGAGGATGATGGATGGATAGAATATCTGAAATGGAGCATTTACAAAAGTAAATGCAATCAAAAATATGTGAATGACTCTGGGAGAATGGTGTCCACTAATGTCCTTCCATACTGGAATTCTTACACAAAATATGGCCCCAAAATGTGTTATGGACCACAGCTTCCGCTGTGAACTAAGATGAGTAAAGGCATACCATGGTATTTCTTTCTCCTACTGTACCAATTACACACACACACACACACACACACACACACACACACACAGCTATGCTTACACACATCATGGAAATCCCACAGATTACAGGCCACTTTTCATATAATTATACTCTAAAAACCAGAGCATAATGCAATTTCCTCTGTGACGCATCACCCAACAACATCTATATACAGTAAGTGGACCTTTTGGCAGCTAATTTGACAAGCTGACACAGTATCAGTTAATCAGTGAGAAGAGAAAGTTGTCATTTTAGCAGAACAGGTGCCATGGTGCAAGAGCAAGGTCTCTTTCTCTGAATAAGAAGGGGAATGGCTAAATTTTTACAAGATTTCATCATTTCAATTGGAGTCATACAAAAGTGTTACATACCCGTACATACCCTAGTTATTTTGGGGGGGGGGGGGGCAGACAAGTGAGTGTGTGTGTGTGTGGTCAGGCCGCTATTCTCTGCCTTTGGTAGAGATTAGATTCCTAGCATTCTGTAGCTATCCCCCACACTCTTCATCCGCATACACACAGAGGCAAAACTTATTTTCTCAAAAAAGGAAAAAGAAAAGTACCACCTACACAGCTCGTCTCTTATCAGATATCACTGCTAACTTCACTGCCTCCTTGTATCTACACTCATCCATTTTATCGGCTCCACTGGCCATTTAGGTGCACTTTGTTGTTCTACAGTTACAGACTGAAGTCCATGTGTTTCTCTGGATGCTTTGTTAACTTCCTCTCAACCTGTTCTTCAATGATCCACAACCACAGAGCAGGTATTGTTTGGCTCATGGATCATTCTCAGTACTGCAGTGACACTGATGTGGTGGTGGTAGTGTGTTAGAGTGCTATGCTGTTATGAGTAGATCAGACACAGCAGAGCTGCTGGAGATTTTAAACTCTGTGTGCTCATGTTCATTACATACACCTTGTTGGTACCTTGTAGAGGTTTTTCTATTTTTTATTTTCATTCCAGTAGTGACTCTGATGTGTTTATAAACATCAGAAGCACTAGTATTTCTGGTCCAGTTGTAGCAGTACAACACAAACAAACCATCACATCAATGTCACTGTAGTGCTGAGAATGATCCACCACCCAGATAATACCTGCTCTTTGGTGGTCCTGACCATTGAGGAACAGGGTGAAAGGGGGATCACAAAGTATGCAGAGAAACAGATGGACTACAGTCTGTAATTGTACAACCACAAAGTGCACATATATACTGTAAATTAAGCATAAAACTGCTGTAAACATCACATAATTATCAGCCTTTTACTCTTAGGAATGCTTTTCAGAATATTTGATATTGCTAAGAAGTCTTTTAGAAGGTGTTTCATAATATCAGATGAAAATAACAGTGTTTAGCCAATTACAGATACAAATTCAGCTTAGAAACAGAGGTCTAACCACAATGAGCCCTCCAAGCATTGTTATAGTACCACTGCAATATATCTTTCATTTGCTATTATGATGCGTTGATACATTTGTAAAGAAATTTGAAAAGAAGGACCAAGTGTCACTATAATTATAGTCTGTGAGTTAAGACTGTGTCCAACTGAAGTGTGCATATGTTATGGACACATCAGCAATTCTATTTATGGGAGGTACAGACTCAAGACTGACATCTAGTGTTCTTTTGGTTAAAATTACAGTTTTGTACAGGCAGAAAATTAGCCTAGAAGGTTTAGGAAGTGACACTGACTTGGTAGACATGTATGTTGTGGGTTTTTGTTAAAATGCAAGAGGTCTTACACAGTGTAAAGATGAATCCTTCATTGCAGCCGTTGCTGTCTTTGTTTTGATCTTTCGTGCTGTCTTGCACATGCACTCCAAGGAGGTTTTGGGAAAGGGAGCGATAATTATCTGTGTAAGCGCCAGCTTTGCATGGAGGTGCTGAAAGGTACAGACACGCCTCTGGCCTGTAATGGCATTTCAGATAAAAACCACTAACTCGCTTCACAACTCACAACAGCACTCTGGCGCAGAGGGGGACTAATTCCTTCCTACACGCATACGCACACGCCTCATCAGCCGTGGCATTGTCAAGTCAGGGCAAATGGTGAGTATGTGAGCCTGCCTGGGAGAAGCTGACTGGCGCAGAGCGAAGACGATGTCCTGCATGGATGAGTTTGAGTATGGGAAAGATGCTGGTGCTGCTTCATTTCCTTATAATAGGGGTAAAGACAGACACACAGACTCGCTGGTATGGTGATGGTTACAAACTTTCGTTATGGCTCCAAGAGTACTACATTCTTCACATTTCTGATGTGTTGCTGCAAACAATAATACTGTATTTGTATACTTTAATCTATTTAACATAGTCTAAAATAATTTTTTTCCATTGAAGTCAACAGCTTACCTGCTTACATGAGCTACATGTGGTCCCTCATATTGGCACAGTTATAAAACCAAAAATTTATTGCAGATTTTACTTTAAAAATGTTTTTAGTATGACTGCAGTAATTCTATATTACTGTAAGAATATAAAATTGTCAAAAGATTTTGGGCATATTTTGGTGATCATAAAATTGATTAAAATTGCATAAAATTACTGTGATTCACCTACAGCACTGTTAACATCTCTACATTGTGAACCCACAGACAGTTCTCAGACAGTGAAGAAGTTGCCAAGACAACTGGACAATATTAAGACCTGACGTCCCTTGGAATGAGGGCTCAAGACAGTGGTGGACAATTTATTCCGCACAGCTAATGTCTAATTTCTGTCTGGACAGATGCAAAAGAGCTTACGGCTTTCTATTTTAGCATTAGTACTTGTGCCGGGAGGTGGCCGGTGGTTTGCTGTGCTTTTCAGACTTGGAATGACTTGTGGTGCAGAAGTAGAAGCGTGAGTCGTGGAGAATGAAGGGGAATCCTGTCTATGGAGCATCTTGACACATTGTTGTCAAATAAGCCACAAGCAGACTTATCAGCATGGTGTTGCCACAGTCAAGAGATAGTCATAGAGGAAGAGACGGAAAGAGAGAGAGAAATAGAAAGAGAGAGAGTTTGTCTAGCCATGAGTCACTCTTTCTGTTTACCTACAGACAGCCCTAGTCATCTGCTTGATTCCTGCCACCATGGTAACTGTCTTTCTGCCAGGGCAACCTTCCCCTATGTGGGCTGCCACACTGCACTGGAGGAATTCTGTACAGATGGCCAAGGAAATGCACCTTTCCATCTGGTTGCTCCCAAAACTCTGTGGTCTGAACTGCAAAGGTAGTTTGGAGTTTCTGGAACAGGCTAGAAAGAGTTGACACAGAGACATTAATAGGAACAGCAATTTGCAATTTTATATCCAGAAGGGCATCAACACATAAAGTGGTAGCATCTCAGAAATTGCTGACTTTGAGGGATATTCTGGAGTCACTGCAGTGAAGGTTTACCAAGAACTGATTTTTAATACATTGAATGTTTCCCAACAGCATAACAGTGGTACCCAAAGGGCCATTGATCTGTCAAGTGTTATAGAACAGTTAATAGGCCACAGTGGACTAGTAAGCTTTTATAATTAATACAAGCCCAACAAAAAAGTGTCAGGAATCACCAATGAGTGAGCAGTTGCCTCTGGGTCTGTGATGAGTTCATTGGAGAAAGCCTTTTAATCAGTGGAAACCAAATATGAGACCCCTCAATTTAATGTATGTCTACATTAGGAGCAAGTCATTGCTTTGAAAACCTTCATAAAAAGTGAAGGGTACTTGGTATACACAGAACAGAAAGCTGTAATGCTCACATTTTATAAAGATATTGCCTGTTTTTTTTTTTCAGCCTCTTGCCTGCATCAAATTCTGGAAGACTTTCCCATGTTTTCCACATATTTCCATCAACAGTGGTTTTTGTTTAAATATGAAATACACACATGATCTACCAAAAAGGTTGAAAAACTCATAACATCACTATTAATGCCAAAATATGCATTATAGATCCATATATCTAAACAATATGTCATTCTTCAATATACAATATAAACATTAGAAATTACCAATTACATTGATTTAATAATCAATTTACCATCTAATAAATCTCAATCTCAGGATGCCACAGCATACTGGCATTAAACAATGATGTAATGAAACTTAATTTGTTTACAGTAGGAAGAATAAATTGAGATTTTGTATGCTCAGTAATCCTAGCTGTTGTTGAAAAGATGTTAATATGCATCAGAAGGTCACGTTATTGGCATACATCAAGCAGTAAAAAACTTCTAAGGAGATGCTGAAATTACTCAAATTGGGTTAATAACTGTCCAACATACTAAAAAGTGGAATAATAGTGGGGGGAACATCATCTTCGATGAAGGAAAGTGATCAGTAAAAAATTTTTAATGATCGTGATCGCTTAAAGGTTTTGCTAAAATAGACAAGCAACATTAAATTCAGGGATGTGTTTAATAGTGAAAGTTAGAGCATTTCCACACACACAATGCAAAGGGAACTCAAGGGCTGTGTAGCCTTAATAAAACCACTTAACAGTGAAGCTAACCAGCAAAAATGGCTTCAGTTTGCTAGGGAGCATAAAGACTCTGGAGCTGTATAACATTTACTCTGTTTCAGAATGATGGTGCATCAGGGTAAGAAGAGAGGTGGCTGAAGTGATGCACCTTTCATGCCTAGTGCCTAGTACAAGCCTGTGGAAGCAGTTCTATGATCTGGAGTTGCTTCAGTTGGTCAGGTTTAGGTTTAGCTGACAACCTGAATATACTGAACGACCAGTTTATTCCATCAGTTGATTTTTTTCTTCCCTGATGGCACAGGCATATTCCCAGATGACAATGTAAGGATTCATCAGGCTCAGTTTGTTAAAGAGTGGTTCCAAGGGCATGAGATCCTTTTTACACATGGATTGACCACCACAGAGTCCAGACCTGAACCCCATTGAGAATTTTTGGGATGTGCTGGAGAAGAATTTGTGCAGTGGTCCAGATCCCTCAAGATCCCAACTCTGGTCAGAAATAAATGCTGTGACACTCAGAAGCTTGTGGAAATTATGCCACAGCCAATGTGTGCTGTAATCAAAGCTAATCAAGTCTACCAAAATATTACAGGATGTTACCTTTTTGGTTTTGGCTAGGCAGTGTGTATACAACCCCAACTCCCAAAAAGTTGGGACTGTGTGTAAAATGTAAATAAAACATGCACTACTTTTAAAAAGAAAAACAAATACAATTGATTAAACTATTATTAATTGACTACGGTAAGTAGTAAGACCTTGATGCATTTGAAACCCCAATTTTTTAAGTCAAATTTATATTAGCAATCCTCCAGAAATGTGATTTCTGTTTTGTATTTAATTTCCATTAAGGCTATTGAGCAATCTTGCTCTTTCTCACATCTGGTCAAAGGAAGCGCATGTTTAATACAACCCAGCTGCTTCCTAGGGGGTGCCCCACCACCATCATGGGACTGAGACCACCAAACAGCAGCCTTAATTACATGACCCTCTGCCATTCTTTGGTAACACATGCTTCTTTCATTAACTCATTAGCTCTCTTTTTATCTAGTGTAGAAGACAGCAACTTGTGGCAAAATATGTTTTTTTTACATGGCCAGCTTTCTGTACAGGAAATGCTTTAGAGAATTTGAAAAGTTACTGTCATTCACATTGACAGAAGTGCAATAACAATGTGGTTGCATCATAAACAAGAAGCACACAGACATGTGGGCAGTCCACTGGTTTTTGATGCACGGAAACTTTGCAGTCCCTAACTGTCACAGCCGTCCTCCCATTGGCCCCATTCACCACATCGCCTTCATCTGCCATTGTGGTTTTCTTCCTCTGCGTGAGAATGTGCGTTTTAAATTTCTGCTGCTGATGTGTGTTTTACAAGAGCATCAATCAGCGGGTTCATCAGTCCAGCGCACTTCCTTCAAAAACAACAAATGGATTTGGTGGAACAGTGATGTGTCAAGAAACTCAAACTGTGCAGTGGTTACCGGTCATCTGTGCTGAAACCAGTTCACTCTTTTGTATGTTGTCTTTCACATGCATTATTAACATGAAAGAGCACGTAGTGAAGTTTATACCACAACATTGCAAGACCAGAAATTTGAAGACAGGAAGCCAAGCATGAAAAACACATACAAAAACTGAAAATGCATTGAGCTATAAAATACAACGATAAACAGGAAACGCTGGGGCTTTAGACAGCCACATATATCCTGCCACTTAAGCTCCTGCTGGGCTGGTCACTGATTGATGGTTGAACTATTTCTGTGTAAGGCAGAAAAGTACAGAAAATGTTCAGCTAAAAGAGAGAGTAAAACAAATGTATCAAATAGCAATTCTGTTTTATCAATCCATGCAGTGTCCCTGAAATGTGAAGAGCATAAATGAAATGAAACCATTAAGAGAAAGACATATACTACTCTGTACGAGCTATGAGAAGTGGCATGGTCTTACACTAGCTAGGGCTTTACATTTTGGTTCAGAGCTGTTAGCCAACATGGCGGTCTTCCAGCTTTCAGAGCACTTCATTATCTGTGCTTTGTGAACCTGTGATGGCTGTGTGGAAGTAATGAATAGCCTACTCTTTCCCATTAAAATAATAGCCTCATCAAACATGCTCATTCCAGCCTTGCTTGGCTGGTGCCAGCCTGCGGTATTCACTTCCTGACAGTTCTTAGAGTGCCAGCCAAAAGGTGGAATTTTAATTGTTGCACTAGAGTCATCCAGCCATTGGGTGGTGGAATGGTGAGGATGTGGGGTGACATGGTGGCAGTAAATTTGGTTTGTCAATTAATCCCCTTAAAGTTCAGCTTTACAAAGTAAGGCCTGCTTAGGCAGGCTAAGAAGAAAGAGAAACTTCCCCTCAGGTTTCAGAGGGGAAGGGTTTGTAGAGTAAATCTAAAAGGGTGCGAATCCTCAGAGATTACTGAGGTTTTTCAAATGCAGCACTTCCTTAACCCTGAATCTGGGCTCATTAAGATTAACCTCTGACCTTGTGAGACCTCTGAGAAGCTCCATCATCTTAGGAGATTTCATGGAGCTTTTCGGTTTGTGCTTAAACTAATGTTTGAGCCAAAAATGTACTTAGACTCCATTTACCCATTTGTAGGCAATCAGTCATAACGTTTCAAGTCCAAATTTTCTTTCATTAGTTTACAAATGTGAGGCCAGTGATTCGAAATATGCAAATGTTCACCCAAACCTTTTCTGTAAATAAATAAACTAATCTTAACTTGCTCAAACCTCTTGCAGGTCTTGACTAGCCTGACTAGTCAAGGTTGTTTAGAACAAAGTATGACTTACTCTGTGAGCTTTAAATGTGAATAAAATTTAACAGTAAATTTAGACAATTTTCAAGCTCTTCACTCATCACACAGAATGCTATTGATGTCTTATTTCTTCAGTGTGTTATATTAACCCTCCTGTTACCTTCAAATTCACTAACATCGTTTATCCTTGGGTTCAATTTGACCCCAGCAATTTAAACCCCCAGAAAATGATTATAATTAAAATTGTTACCCAAGTTTAAGTCACATACTTAATGTTGGTTTGTTGGGTACTTAAATAGCCTTTAAAAAATAAAACCACTGCCCTTATACATCCAGAACACCTGTTAATGTGATTATTGACAAATATGCAGGTCACCATAACATTTCACTGATCTACCTAAAATTGGAAATAGATGTTTTTGTTGTTTTAATGGCTTTATATTATTTCTAAGTACATATTTTTGCTATCTATCACATTTGGAATGAAAAACAATTTATGTTATTAAGGCTCAATAATAACAATAATAAAAATAACTTTTATTATGTTTGGGGTCAGTTTGAGTGTCGTTTACCATTTTTTGTAATGTTGTGTGTTTGCTGATGGTTGAGAGACAGGAGACAGGAGAACACTGAGGTTCTCATTCCTGTCTGTCTCTGATACATTGTTCTCTGTAAATATTTAATATTTTTATGTTTTATACAGCTAAAACAGCTTGGGGTCAAACTGACCCCTAAGAACACCTATTAGCACTTTTCCACCAACACGGATCCGGCACTGTTCTGGTTCACGAATCTAATTTTGAACCGTTTGGTGCATTTCCACCAACAAAAATACCGCCACGAACCAGGAACGTTCATTTGCAGCGGGAACCAAAATATACTTGTTTTTCAGTGCGAACCAAACACACCTGCGCACTCAATGCAAGAAGATGGCGACTCGTAGCGTACAGTGGTCCATTGAAGAAACTCTTCATCAGAAATCTATTTGGTGTTCTCCGGAGTTTCAGGAGAAACTTGAGGGGAGTATTAGAAAGGAGAAACTCTACAGCGAGCTGGTGGAGGATTTAGCTCGGGCAGGTTTTATTCGTTGAAGAGAGCAAGTGATAAATAAGCTAAAAAAGGGTTAGGTTAGGTTAGCATTAGATTTGACTTGTGAAGTGAAACAAACATTTGTACCAAGAGCACAAATGCTGGCAAGTAGTCGATGCGCTCCGCCATCTTTGCTTATAATTCCGCTTTGTTGATGACGTACACTGTGACATATCCTCAGTTCAACTAAAACTAGTGGAAATGCGGGCTGGTTCACTAAAAAGTACCGAGGTTCTCATAAG
Source organism: Crenuchus spilurus (assembly GCA_036984385.1). Lineage (NCBI taxonomy): Eukaryota > Metazoa > Chordata > Actinopteri > Characiformes > Crenuchidae > Crenuchus > Crenuchus spilurus. The sequence continues at coordinate 9,323 of BRDA01075937.1, read as the reverse complement.
CCCGAACGGCACCAGTTCAAGAACCAGAGTCATTTTGGTGGAAAAGTGCTATATGTGTACAGCATGTGTCCAGAATACTGAAAATATATTATCATATTAATTTTATGTTTACTCCACTGTCATCATTCAATAAGGAAGCAAAAAATGATGTCAATCATTTATTTAAATATATTCAACTTTGAGTGGGGTTAAATTGACCCAAAGGTAATATGAGGGTTCAATTAAACTTTCCTTGTGAGGCTCTATATTGGGCTTTACAAGCTTCTGGTCTCTGTTATGTGTCAAGAGTTATTAGAAACAATGTAATTTGCTATCCTGTGTTATACACAGGAATGTATAGGGGAGTCCGATTCAGTACAACACCTGCTGTCTGAAATGGCTATCACAACTTTCAGGATGTTCAAATGGGGAAGTTCTGTTTCTAGATGATGATGATGATGATGATGATGATGATGATGATATTCTGTTTGCTTTTATAGCACTTGTGTCCTAAACCGAATCAACTTGTCTGACTTAAATTAAAACCTGGATGCAGATTGATTAGTTTGAGAAACGCTTTGACTAGTGTTTGTTAGCCTGTAGGCTCAGATGTAAAGTAATCAAAATTTGGACTCCAAACACATCTAGTTTGATGAACATCTGGGATAATCAGACATTTGTGAGATTGGATTTTTGGCTGAATCTTTCCTTTAGAAACTAGGATAGTATGAGCAAGGAGGGGTGGGGGAGAACATGTTATTATAATTGGATTCACATCACCTTTAATCCTCTCCTGATCTATTCAGGGTTGAGAACAAAGCAAGGGTGAGAGATCATTTTCTCAATGAGAAGACAGAGAGGCAAGTAATTTCACTGGTAAATCCACAGATTAGTCCCTGCCATTGTTTTTGAGAAGTCAGCACCCACCATCCTAAAGAAAGGATGGATTCTGTGCCTGGGGCAGGGCTCTGAGCCACCAGTCTGGAAGACCAAGAGGTGAGGTGACATGTGATGGGGAAAAAGGTATCAAGAAGGCTTAAATTCATACTCGCAGCTCAAACCAGAACATTCCAATGGTCACTACAACCTCTCTAAACAACAGTTCAGGAAATAAAGATTGTAGCCAAATGTAACCTTTCTGCTGAGATTGTATGTCTTGGACATTAGAGACAACCCTCATGATTTCATTAAAGTAGACTTTTTATATTATGTGACTTGTCTTAGCTCTGCAGCTCAAGATTAATTTATCTAGAAAGTACTATTCTGTCCTGAAAGTGACAGGGGAGACCACTAGCAGAATCAACAGCGTTTGGCTTGGAGGGAAACACTGTAGAGACACAAATATCTTTAACAACTTGTCACATATAAGTTGTGTAAAATAGAGGCCCTAACCAAAAATGTAAACAAAAGTGACTTTCTAACTCTTGCTGAACCATACAGTTCTTTTTCAGAGCAACTTGTACTTTACTACATGTGAAGAAGTGTATCTGTATATGCATACAGTGGTATATAAAGGTTTGGGCACCACTAGTCAAAACTCAAATCATCAAAATGTATTTATATAGCACTTTTTGCAATGATGTTGTCACAAAGCAGCTTTACATAATTAGCATCAGACAATTTGAATCAAAACCTGATGCAAGTCAAAGGTGACAGTGACAAGAAAAAACTCCCTCAAGGCTTGGGTCCCTTGGGAGGAAACAAGACTCGCACATTTTTACATCTTGTACAGCTTCAAGATTCCAAAAAAGGAAATAGGCCAAAGGCCCAAAAGTTTGGACACCCTGCAGGGTCAGAACATACTAACACCTCATTTGGTAGGTATCACAGCTTATAAACACTTTCTGTAATGGGGGTTTTTGCACTTTCTTCCAAGTAAAAGGCTCCTAGTTCTGTGAAATTCCTGGGCCGTCTTGCATGCACTGCTCTTTTGAGGTCTATCCAGAGATTTTCAATAATGTTTAGCTTTTAAGATTAAGATTAAGATCAACCAATTTAGCCAATGTGATTTTTCACACAACGGAATTTGACCTCCGCATTTAACCCATTCGTGCAGTGAAACACACACACACACACACACACACACTAGGCTGTAAGAATTTGTGCCCGAAGCGGACGGCAGCCCTTATCCACCGGCACCCGGGGAGCAGTTAGGGGGTTAGGTGCCTTGCTCAAGGGCACTTCAGTCATGTCCTGTCTGGGGATCGAACCAGCAACCTTATGGTCACAAGACCAGATCCTTACCACTAAGCCATGGCTGCCCTATTTAGGGATTGAATTTTGAATAGGCCCTTTTAGGGATTGAAAGGGCCATGGCAAAACCTTCAGCCTGTGTATCTTGAGGTAACCTATTCTGGATCTTGAGGTGTGTTTATGTTTATTATCCTGTTGTAGAAGCCATGCTTTTATCATGTTCAATTATTTTACAGATCATGCTGGTATATAATTGACTACATTCTTGCCTCTACATTTGAAATGTTCCTCATGCCGCTGGCTGCATCACAAGCCCAAATTATGATTGATCCACCCTTGTGCTGGAGAGGTGTTCTTTTCTTAAAATTCTGTTTCTTTTTCTTTGCACTCAAATATTATATTTACAGAATATATTTACAGAAATAATTTACAACAATGATTGGAGACCAAGATTTGTTTCTTTAGAATTAAAGCTGCAAGGCACATGTTGTTCATAAATGCTAGAACTCAGCTGTCCCTTAATTACTCAGTTTAAAAAAATCTAACTAATTAAATTAATTAAATCTGAGGAATATGGTCTATCAAGAGAAAGCAACAAAAAGGTCTCCATGACATCTCAGTAGTTTCTCGTAAACAAAAAAGGGAATTTAGTGTGTCTCCTAGAGAGATTTAGTTGCAATGAAGTCTGATATTGTGCTCAACACTCATTTACTAAAGACATCTCATCTAAGACCAAGTGTCTTCTCAGTTTTGTTGACTGTGAATAACATTCTTTTTATCTGGGCCAGAAAACTCTCATCTCGTCTCATTGTGTCATTCTATTTCTCCATTTCCAATACTTCCTGAGCCATGAAAGAGCAACAGCTGAAGAATCAAATTTAAGGTAAGCTATTACAAGACTACCGTTTTCAGTCTACTTTCATATTAACTGTCATTATGTAAAGGGCTCATACATCATCATCATTCCTGGTTACAGTGAAAAAATGAGAACTGTAAACTTGTAACAAAAACAGGTGATAGCTACCAGCACTGCCTAACAGTGATGGTTTGTGATATGGGTGACATGGAAAGCCAGGTATGCGGCATGATGTCAGGGGCGGCACAAAGGCAGCCTGCCCAGCCCCCGAGAGGTTCTGTGAAGCTCCATTGGGACCATTGCTTTGCTTGGAACCAGCCAATGTTCATCCAGGGGAGGTTGGTCGATCGACAGCGGGGGTGGGGGGCGGTGTCAATGGGCTGTATCTGGGGGGAAATACAACCAAATACAACATCATTTAGGTTCCAAGTTTATATATTAGTTGCCACTCCAACCACTGTTTATGGAACGTCTTGTTCATCATGTGAAGGTGCCTCAGGTCATTCTCCAAACTATTGAATTTTTCCTTTTCCACTTTAGATGTCCTTAAACAAAAGAAACTCCCCATTGCTGACTTTGGATGTTTACAAACTGATCATTAACTGTGACACCCATGAAACCACAATATGAAAAGTACTTCGCCACACACTTCCTCTGTCATAAGTACAAGACACTGCACATATAAATGATATACAGCCACTCATTTTTGTGGGGTTGCCTTTCCTGATTGTTCACTCTAGTAAGTTCCTTTATGGCAAGCATGCGTGGTCCCTGAGAGCTCGGTGGACTATGCAAATAACATAAAACAGAAAAGTGAAAAATAAACACAAGCAGTGAAGGAAAAAGTGGTGAGCAGGTTGGCCAAACAGAACAGGATTTGCTTGGGTTTTGGCTCTTCCATTATAATACTAATTTGTTTTGTCTGTAGTTGTGCCTGGTTGTTTGTCAGAGGTAAGAGCTCCAACTTCTGGGGTTTTTGAATTTCTTAAAACCACAAGCATGCTTGCTTGGTGCACCTCAAGAAGAAATATTCCTTGACTTAGTTTCTAAATGGCCTTTACCACATTCAATTATCTTTCAGATCCTGCATTATCATTTGCACAATGGGAAATTGTAGAAAGCCAAAAACTATTACTCCTCTGAGCTTCATTACTAAACCATGATCACCAGGATGTGTTAAAGACCTTTAACTGGGCGCACATTATATGCTCATTTAGTGCAGAGCTGAGGGTAGAAAGTACAATGGCTGCTTCAAATGACCTTCTTACATTTGATCATGAAGTGATTTACTGTGTTGAAAAAGCTATTACTCATAAAGTTTGGGAAGATATATGTCTCTAAATCTAATAATTCACATTTTAATTAATGGATAGCAGTCTGTCGTTGTCATTAAATGCCATTATGAGGAACTATTTGTTTTTGTCAGCTGTCAAAATGCATGATTAACCATCAAACATCAAAGGCATTGGCATAAAGTAGAATGTAGAAGTGTGTTTACATGAGCTGTAATAGCAGAATAGAAAGACGGTATGACATTTAGTATATGATATGCATGTTGCTGACTTGGATATGCTTGGTTTGATTGGAAAGATCTCAGCTGTCCTGTTTTCCAACCATTCACAGACAAAATACCATCATGATACGGAGAAACTGTAGAGCTTGGAATGTGAAGCCACCACACTTCATGCCATAGGGCACTGTGACAAATATAATAACGCCCCATTTACCTTCCCTGTGTAAATAAATATGGTTTAAGAAGCAGAAACTCTGCACACTGTACTGGATCATATGTCTGTGTTTTGAGTACACAAAGTATTATCTTAAACTCAAAATGCAAATGGAGGTTTATGGAAAACACAACAGAGAAACTACATTTACACTGATTTCAAACCACCCATAATGTTATCTGTTGAAGCACTAGTAGACACTTCTTGTCACTTTTTATAAGGCTTGTTTAGAGAATCAAGACATTGGGTTTCAGGACAACTGCTGTTCTAGGAAGAGGGGAACTACACTATGATCAGTGGTTTAAGCAGCAGGATCTCACAATGCCATCATCCTTCATACTGTTTTTATGAATATGAACTGAACCTGATGCTTTATTATAATTAAAAAGCACGAGTCCAATAGTATTTATTTCAAAACCTCAATAACATTCTGTTTCAGAAGCTCTTGTGTAATACTGTGCAGGGTTCTTTAGTAAGCCAGTAGTATTGACTTAGTGTCTACTGTGTGTGTGAATCTTGTTTTTGACCTGTTTTTGACTTTTTGATTTTTGGATTCCCCCCTTTGTGCATTATGTGTGTGCATTATGAAAGGTTTGTTTTGCCCCAAGTGTTCTATATTCCATCTCTGTTTTGTGCCTGTTTCTGTACTATAACTCTATCACCTTTTGGTATTTAAAGTCTTATTTGTATATTTTTTAATCACCAGTGAAAATCTGTCTAGTTTTAAGGACATTACAGTTGATAAATGGATTATAAAATAATGACAATATACGTACAATATAATATATGGCTGCTTGGCCACATCACCACCATACATGAATATTTTATTTATTGTAATTAATTTATTTTAAATGTGTTTTTGAACATTGTCAACAAGCTGCATAGTCTGGTGCACCTGATAACCTGATTTCCCCACTATTTGGTGTGTTTTCACTCAGGCACAAACCTAAACGCACTAAAAAGAGCTCTAACAAACCATGTGAACACATTGTCTCCTCTGATTGGTCAGAGATGTCTGGTGCTTAAGCAAGAAACTAAACAGGAGCAGAAGCAGCAAAGCGAAAACTGTCACTGTCCTCTTGCTATTGCTGCGCAGCAATCACCTAATGTCTCGTGACTGCAGCGTGCTACCCACCTGTCCTGAGTCACGGCTCTATTCCACTGTTTAACATATAGGACGTATAGGATCTGTACCATTGCATGTTTATTTTATGATGCCATTGCACTTGTGCTCTGTGTTGCACCTGTTCCTGGAGGAACGTTGTTTTGTTTCATTATGTACTGTATTCTATACAGCTGAAATGACAATAAAAACTTGTTCTCTAGACCCAATTCCATCCACACTTTTCCAGGCGATTGCTCCGGACCTCCTTCCTTGTACCTCGCATGTCATAAACAGCTCCTGGTCACCGTCCACATTCATGATTGCCAGAATGGACCCATTTTATGTTTTTCAGTTCCTAAATACGAGTCAGTATTCACCACTGACAATCCATATATTAGTGTTTTTTGATTTTTTTAATTCAAAGTGGAATTTTACATCAGCATTCATACATTATGTTGATTTCTTTGTGGTCTATTTCTACTCAAAGGAAGAATTTGTTAGAGTTAGTGGACTATTTAATCACATCAAATAAAATGCAAACAATGCCAATGTCTCAAAACTGCAGAGCCCAGTTGTTTCCTAATGAAGCTCCCCAAAAAGTCCACATACTCCACGCCCCTCTTTGCCTCTTTGCCTCTTTAAGTGTAGTCACTCTGATTAAAGCTACTTCACTGTTCCTGTGTGGTCATTTTTCAAACATCCAACATGATGCTTAAATGCTCTTCAGAAATAAATTATCATTAATAACAAAATTATTGGATACCATATGATTCACCTGAGCCCCGAAAGCCTGGTCCATTTTTATTTGAGTACTTTTTTCCCCAACTCATTATCTACTTTCCTTTCACACTCTCATATATCTCTTCATTTTTCCTCTTCCCATTCCCTCTGACCTTCTGTTACTGCTTGTATCTTCATAATTGAGGTCACGTCTGAAACAAAAGCAAAATTATGGGTCTGGTTTGGCTTGGTGCAAGAGGAGTGACCCTGGCATGTGGTTGCCTGAGCCAGACCAGGGGGAGGTGAGGTGGAGAGAGGAATTTGTGTGAATCTACTGAGTATTTGAAGAAAGTCCAACCACAGCTAAATTAAATGTGTTATTAACAGAAGGTTGATCTAAACTGGTTCTGGCAGAGAACTAGGCAAAAGCCACATATTCCTAAAGACATCCTTTGTTTTTCTTTCTTTGTTGAGAGAATCAGGGGTCAGTGGCAAGGAACCCTCCTAGGTCTTGTGTATGCACTGTACTTAAGATGTCATGAGTGCTTAACTTCTCCATCAAGCACATAGAATTACTGAATCCTAATAGGGTTATCATTCCAACAACTGCTAGAGCTGTGCACAGGAAACAACCTATTTCACAGGGATGACAGACCTAAATATTTGAGATGCCAAAACACTTCACTTTAAGCAGGAATGTCATCCAAGGTCATAGCCACAAAAGAGCATCCAATGTGCTTAGTGTCAGAAATAGATAGGATATGGAAACCACCAAGAGTCAACTGAAAAGGCTTGAATTTAACTTACTGGCATAGGAGACTGTAGAGATCTTTACTGCACTGCTCAATGACTTAAAAATGCAGGCTTCCTCTCTAACATGCAGGAAGGGTATAGTGTCAGACTGTGTGGTCTTCAGATCCTATTTGTATCTTGTGGGTGACCACAGCACAATTAGCCCACTACACACCATGCAGGAGAAACCAGTGAAATTCCCAGTGGATGGAATACCCTCCACATGTTTACTTCTGCCCAGGAAAACCATCTGATGCTCAAGGTTTTGAAATGATTTTATGATATGAATAGTATCAAGATCAGTCCATATGACAGTCATGTTTAGGTGCTGTAAATCAAGCCACATTCATGGAAAAATTTATTCTTTGTTTGATGTAGCTGGTAGTTGAGAATCGGGTTCAAAATTGGAACCCACCATACACTGCGTTGGTCAAATTGTTATACCATCTGTGACTGCCTTGACAGTGTAAAAGTCCAGCGCACAAACATGATATAAGTAACTTTGCTTTATCGTTCCTCATTTACCATCAACAGTTCCAACAGAAGCAACTGTTTTTTAGAATTTTCCATCTCAGTATGAATGTCAAAATCTTATAACGTTTATATAACATTAAAAAAATGCAAAATGTTGATAGTTTGTGTAAAATGATCAGAATTCATATTTTATTCTTTGTAATGCAAGTTCACGTAAAATGAATACTGTGGAAAAAGTTCATTTGGTACATTTTTTTAAAAACGTATTTTATATTAAGTACATGTTAAGTGACATTTCAAGCCTTTTTGTTTTAATGTTGATTAGTATGGCTTATAACGACAATTTTTCACAATGAAAACGAGACAGGAACTAAATAAAAACTAATATTTAAAAATGCAAACTATGACAAAGTATTAGACTTTTCGTCTACAAATAAAAATGAAATGAAAATGTCACAGAAGGACAAAAATAATGTATTTGTCCACTAATTTGCTTTTATATATAAACCTGCTGTTCCACATCCTTACTTGAACACCACTCTCCACCCATTCACGTGTCAAACAGGTTTGCCCCACTCAGTGAAACACCCGCTGTGAAGCCTGTTAAAAGTACTCTGGTTATAGGAGACTCCATTGTCAGACATGTGAAAATAGATAGCTCCTTAGAGGCGCCAGCAGTACTATTTAGATCTATAGGGGATGCCAGGGCTTCGGACATTAGTGGCATCCTTAGTATTACGAATAAGACTTATTCCAGGATAGTTATACACGTAGGTGCCAACAACATTCGTCTGCGGCAGTCTGAAGTAACTAAGCGTAGTATTATAGAGGTGGTAAAGCTGGCCCAGACTATGTCCGATACTGTTATATGCTCTGGCCCCATTCCAATGCGGCGAGGCGATGAGACGTACAGCAGACTCATAGCGCTGAACTGCTGGATGACCAAGTGGTGTTTGGAAAACCAAGTGGGCTTCATAGACAATTAGCAAAAATTTGCGGGTAAGCCTGGTCTTTTAGGCAGGGATGGTGTCCACCCCACGCGGGAGGGTGTTGCTCTGCTTTCACGCAACATAGCCCATAGTCTATTAGTTAGCCGGCAGAGTAGTGTAAATAAGTAACTTACCAGAGCCAAGACCGGGTCGCAGATAAACTGGCTTAACCAACCATCTGCGAGCTGCCTTGAGGCGTCACCTAAGTTCAACTATATTGACACTATGTCTGTGCCCCGAATTAAAGTCAATCGTAGAAAGTCTTCAACAGCTTGTCTTAGTAACTTAATTAATATACCATTATCATGTCCAACTAATAATTATAGCACCTCTGATCTAAAGTTTGGGTTACTCAATATAAGATCTCTAAGTTCAAAAGCACTTATTGTGAACGAAATTATAAGTGATCAGAAATTTAATATTTTATGTCTTACAGAAACATGGATTAGACCCGATGACTATTTAGCACTAAATGAAGCCAGCCCTGA
>BRDA01075933.1:0-17328 GCA_036984385.1 Crenuchus spilurus | reverse complement strand
TTTTATGTATTTGTGTTTATTTATTTACATAATATGTATTTTTTCTGAATGGATGGAGCGTAATAAATTAAATATTTCTTTAGATTGTAGATTTTAGTTCTATTTTAATTTTAATTGAAAGATTATTTTATTACTTTTGTCAATTATTTAACATTTTACCTTCTTCTATGAGGTATCAGTTTTGTGTCACTGCTTTTTTTTGTTAAAGTGTAGCAGAGTTCCATAACTGAAATCTCTTGTGCATCCATAACACAGACCAAAAGGGCAGAGTACAGTTCACTAAAGTTCAAACAGCACAAGAGAAGATGTTTCCTGACGTCTGTAGAGCAGTGACAGATAAGTGAACATGACGAGTGTGGTGAAGGAACAAAAAGCCCTGTTCCCAAAACAGCTTCCTCTCCAAGGAACCTTTACTATTGCAGAGCCTCCTGTATATCTGAAAGTTCTTTGACATCTTAAAGGCCAGGGTTCTTCCATAACATTCCAGATCATATCTAAGCATCAATGTGTGAAGAAAACTACACTGATTCACTGTTTTGAACCACAACCTTGGCTCTTACTGTTCATCTGAGCAAGTATTCCACTCTGTACCAGTAAAAGTTTTTGGGCACAATGTCTAATTATATTTTTCTGTTTTTTTATTCAAGCATCCCTAGCAATTACTACTGAAACATGGCATTACACATCATTCTGTATATGCATCATTATCACAATAATCTATACTCAATTTGCTGGGCTCATTTTGGCTTTGTTGCCAGAGACATGTTGCAGCATCGGCTCTGCAGTTATTCTAAATTAAACTGTCTACACCGCCACGGGAGAGACTGGCATGAGTGGCATAAATATTAATGACTTCATGCTACAATTTCCCTCATCAAGAAATGTTCAAAGCATGATAAATATTTCTGAAAGAGCAAAATTGTTTTCTTCTGTTTCATTTTTATTCCAGTGGTGTTTGTTGAATGAGTGCAGAGTTGTAGTCAAATTGTGTCCTCCAAGTAAAGTTTAGTCCAACCTGGAGTGGTCATAATATTCTGATTTGACTGTGTATATATGCATATATACATGCAAAAGTTTGGGCACCCTTGATCAATATGTGTGACTGTGAGTAGCTACGTAAGCAAGGAAAAGAATCCCCAGTTCTGATTAATTGCCTGGAAGACGCCTGAGCCAGCTGACATTGCTTAGTAGTGCTGGGGGAGAGAGTGCCATCTTACCCACCCAGAGAGAGCACAGTCAATTTTGCTCTCTCAGGCCCCGGCTGCCAATGGCAAGGAGCATGATCAGGATTCTCCACAGATCATAACAGCGCCTTAGTCTGCTCAGCCAGTCAAGGCTCTTTTTGCAAGCTTCTAACATGAAAATATAGTAAAGGGTTTTTTATAATACATGTGTAGCAAGAGTTCTGATCTGAACATCAAAACATATGCAATACAGAAGAGATTCAATACAGAATACATTTTAAAGCACTTCTATTAGTTTTCAAAGTCAGTCCTGGATTGGCACTTTGTTACTTCTCAGACAGTCTAATAGAATCTGCTACATAATGAAGATCATAAAACACAGGACTACCTTCACATCCAAGAGTAAAACATAAAAGTGATGAGGCTACATTTAATGCATTCACTTCAAAACTGTTGAACCTTTTGTTAACTGAGGAGTTTCTATCTTAATGAAGGTTCTGTAGAGCCAGAGAAGAACCACCTTAGTTTCCTTAAAGAACCTCTGAATGAACTGTTTTGTAGATGAGATGTATGAAAGAGTATGAAGAACATTCTTGAAGCTTAAAGAGTCTTCACATACAGTGAAGAACCACTTACATACAGCTGTGTAGGATTGGGGGACTGAGATCAGTCTTATATTGAGAATGTTAGATACAGCATCTTGCCACAAACAGCCTTTGTAAATTATCATGAGTTTTAGAACTGAGGCAGGAGTTGCAACGTCCATTCTCAGTTGCTAATAACTAGCTCATAAATTTGCATATAAAATTGCACAATACAGTCAGTCTATACACTTGCAGTCTACCGCAGGGGCGTCGCCAGACATATTTCACTGGGGCACATGCCCCAGTATTGATCTGCAGTGCCCCAGTATAAATTTCACCAGTAAAAAAATATCACTTCAGAGTTTTAAGTCTACGTAGAATACACTACAAAATGCGCACATAGCTACTTAATATAGTAATTCATTGCAATTCTATTCACTCCACACAATACCCACATGGCTACTTAATATGATAATTTATTCACGTCGAGAGAGAGAGAGAGAGAGAGAGAGAGAGAGAGAGAGAGAGAGAGAGAGAGAGAGAGAGAGAGCTACGTAACAAAAGGTAACGTAACTTTAGCCCATAACAACTTGCTGAATACTTATATAATATATATTATTTTTAACTTGATTGAGTCAAACATTATTACTCCTGTAGATGGATATCAGAAAGTTTTTGCTCAGCAGGGATAAAGCAGCAAGGAGAAATGAGAGGTGAACCCCTGGCTAGGCTACCTCAACCTGTGTCTATGACATTAACGCTACGTTAGCTAATGTTATTCCTTGTAGCAAAACAGCCGAATTAACATTAGCAGTACAGACAGTGACTTTTGTTAGAAATGGCTAAAATAATAAGGATGGGAAACCCAAAGTGGTGACGGGAATATCCAGTCAGTTGGTGTTAATGGTGGTATCCTGCTGGTTGGGACTTCTGTGTCAGTGATGAATATGAGAGAGCTTGTGTTGACTAGTTAGCCCAGGAATACTGCAGTGGTTCAATCTCAAATGGTGCACCTTCATGTTTGTAAATGTGGGTACATTTGTCCTTAATCATCAAGTCGTGACCCAAATTTTTAAACCATTCAAATTTATTTCACAGAAAAATGCACAGTAATGACTGTCTTGTCAGTCGTTTTGCCTTTATAATTGGCTAAAATACCCTTGTCTCCAGAAAAATGACTAAAAATATATTTTTGCTTGTACCAGTAGTAATTTACAAGTCTAGAGTAAAGTTCACAAGTAGGCCAAATGCATCAGTTCATTCTGGTGATTAATCAAAGATCCAGTCAAGAACATAATCTGATGTGATTGTTTAGTTTAAAGCACTACTTATGCTTTCTTAAATATAAATAAGTGCAGGAATCTTTTTTCGCATAAATTATCTGGGCACCAGCTGTGCCCCAGTACAGTCTTAAGTCTAGTGATGCCCCTGGTCTACCAACCTGTGTCTCAAAGCTGTGAATTCTCCCACTGTTTACAACTTTGGACTTAAATAATTTAAACTGGCATTAACATTTTAACATTATGCTCAACCGTTTGGTAGAGCACATTTAAGTCACTGTATCTTCTTGAAGAAGTAGTTGAACTTAACACAATGTGATTGTGCCATCTCTACCAATCGGTAGAGGTATAATAGGCTAAAAAACATCCAGGAGAGGTCAGGAATGCAACGTTTTCTTGTCTGAATGTGAACCAGAAATGCTTCATAACCACAACAAGGAATAAACTTGATCAACCATTAGTGATGTTGCACCACCACAGAAATGTTATTAGTATTATTAATAAGATTAGAATGTTATTGCACAGTTTTTGTAGTTTATGTTCTGATTTTACAATAAAGTGCATCTCATTGTATGTTTAAAGTGTACATTTAAAAATCATTTTGGGCTAGCATCAATTGACATTAGATGTTTGAGCCCTGAATGACGATCCATAATGCCACCCTTAGAAACTTTTTACAAAATGTCTATGCACCAACTCCTCAAAGTATTTGGTAGCTAGCATTTTACAATGGGTGTGTTCTTACTATGAGAAGGATATATTTAGGCAGGTACAAAGGTTTCATTTCCAGCGTCACTGACTCTGAAGAAGAAATCAGAAGGTGTACACTCAAGAAGGCAGCACTTTATGCTTTCAGACAAGCAACTGAAGTACCTGACATGGGCTGAGCCGATGAAACCCTTTGTCATGTTTACAAAGTTGACGCCAATCACTGTGTCATTACTGATCGCAATCTGCTTGTGCTCTCGCTTCAAAGTCATTGTGCCTGTTTTGGCTTCTTCTGTCTCTGCCCTTCCCCAGGAGTGCCTTTTAGTTGCTGTTCATTTCCATTTAAAGTAAGAATGTGTCACATGGAGGAAATTGAGCGGCGCCACTTGCGCTGCGCTCTCTGGAATGGAGCAGTAAATCCACTGCACCCTACTCCAAAAAAAGTCCTTAGACCTCTGGAATGGGGGTACTAGGGTAAATAAATCACAATCAACCCAAGCCTACAGGTCATCCACCCCATCCTCCCTCTATCTTGTTCTCTTTCTATTCTCTCTATCTCCACTCATCCGTTGTCTCAATTGCAAGAAGCTTACGAATCTCTTCTAGACATGACCAGAGCTTGAACCACCACTAGAATTGGTTACGCCTTCAGACTGATGAGTTCTGACACCACCTGATGCCCCACAGGAGCTATGATGAGGGTATGGAGAAGAGGGTGACAATGCAGGAATAATAGTGTGAGAAAAATCAACCATCTCTTCATGCGTTTCCCATGTGATTAAAAACTCATCTCCGCATTGGTAAACTACTTTCTATAGTCTTTGTTCAAGTTTCATTGCTTTGTAATCTTAACCAACTGTTTGCCAACCTCCAACATTTCTTTTTATTTGATTTTTTCCTCACAATGTTATGACATTTGTGTGGGTTTTGGCATATGACCTCTTTTTGGTTTGGCTGCCTTATATTGGGCCTCAATAAAAAAAGCTATCTGGGTGGAAATACCCCTTATAACTTCAGCATGAATGAATGGAGTTGGATAGAAAAACAGTAGTGCAGGATTCACAAAAGCAATGAATTAAAAATGAACTGAATTTGCATTCGTAGTTCACTTTTATGGACCTGGCCATGCATGTGGGATCTACATCAACATCAACATCAACGATCTTCAAATCCAGTCCTCAAGAGTTCTGCACAATTTGGGGCTTCCTTCCAGGACAAGATTTGAAGATCCATGATGCAGATGTAGACATAAATTTTTGTAATATATGAACATTCATGTCCCTTAGACATTTGCCCTTTAAAGAGGCTTAGTGAAGTTGTTAAAGCTTAAAGATTTCATTCTCAAGGCAGTGAAGGACAAAAAATGTCTAAAAACCCAATTAAGTAAAATGTATAAATAAACCAGGCTCATTATTAAAAACATGGGAACAGCTCCTGGCTATTGTGAAACTGCCTTGAAATGAGGAATGCTAAAAGAGGCTTCAAACATTCCGACTGAAGCTACATAAACAATGTCTTAGAATTTTATGGTACTGTCCACACTTCATGGTTTAGTTTTAGTGTGTGGACCATCATAACACAGTCACATTACTTGAAGGGGTGTTATTTGACCTTCACCTCTTGACATCCATTGTTGGTTGGAATATTTATGGCCAGAAATAAAAACCAGACAGGCCTGCCCAGAGGAAAGAAAAGTCAAAAAGTCTCTCCTAGACAACAATAAAATCACAAAGAGAAACAAATGAGCTTTTAGCTCATCCTGCTGCTCAGATGTTTCTGCTCAGTAATCTCACATCTCTTCTTGAGTTTTAGTGGAGATCTCAATAACGTCTCACACTGTGCTCAGATTTCCTCAGTCATTTTCACGTATTTCAATATGGAGTCAACCAGTCTTCTCAGTTTTGATGCTGTGAATGGCTGCTATAGTGTGAAAGTGAAAGTGCACAATCATTGACCATTGTGCTTGCACACAGAGAAATTTGGCCAGAAACAATAATTAGCTCCTTTCCACTGTGCCCAGAGAGTGAGTTGGGTGTTAGGTGTCTTGCTCAAAGCACTTCAGTCATGTCCTATCTGTGGATTGAACTGCTTACCTTCTGGTCACAAGATCAGGCCTCCAGCAGGCCATGACTGCCCCCCCAACAGGCCACAGCTGTCATCAGGTCATGGCTACCCCAACATGCCCTAGCTGCCCCCAACAGGTCATGACTACCAACAGGTCATGGGTGCCCCCAAAAGCCACAGCTGCCTCCAGTACTAAGCAGGCCTGACCCTGCTTAGCCTCAGAGAATAGACTAAGGGTGGTATGCCCATAAGTAAAACTACCTAGATTAGAAATATTTCTGTGCCATACTATTTCTGCTAAAGGATATTTTCATTAAGTCTCCTGAGACATCAAAGCAACAGAGCATCCCTTCCAGGTTACATTTGACATGAGAGGTGTCTTGGATGCAAAATTCTTGCAGAGGCTCACTTGGCGATGTTGTGTTCCATCCTAGTCTTCAAAAAAGGCCTAAAATTACACACGAGCCTTTGAGATTATAACCTTGTACTGCTCTCAATCCTCTTCCACTCAACCTTGAAACCCATCATGAAGGAATGAATACAGAGTGCTAACCGTTGGGAACCAGCTTTTTTATGATAACATTTAACATCTGCTTCAGAAAGACCTGCCAAGACCTCCAAAAGAAGGCGTTTAGAGCTTATCTGGAGCTGCTGTCGAATGGCCCGATCTGCCATTAACCACTTTGCTTGATAATAAGAGTGCCGAGGGGCTGCAGAATTGAGTGGGATGCCCTGTCAAGTGTAAGGCACGGCTCTCAAACTTGAGCTAACACAAACACTTACGCGCCTAATGAGATGGCGGCAAGGAGGAGGAACAGAACCTGTCTAATTTCATTTATGCTCACAGTCATAATCTGTCTGCCTCTATCAGCCTCAAGCTGGAGTCATGATCTGAGGCAGCTCTCTGGAAGGAAGATGGCCTTTAACACAAGACAAGAATTGGTCTCCTCTACCCACATCTAAATTCCTTACCACAGTCATGGCAAGCCTCTTATTTTATAGCCAAAATAATTCCTCTTATTTCTGGATCCTAGTACTGTACACAATCAACAAGAGAAATCAATCCATGTGCTTGTTAAGTAACTACAGTTTTTCTTTCCTGCATAATAATATTATCTGCAAGTTTTGACTTCAGAAAAGTTCATATAAGGTCATTTTAAAAAATCTAGAATTAGGGTATAAAATGTATAATATTTTCATGGATCTAGTATCTTAAGTGTCAAAGACTTAATTCCAGTTCATTTAAAAATTAAGTTAATGAAATAAAACTTGTGGTTCACCTGCCTATTTTGAGTGCAGTTTTGAACCCTTGAAACATCTGTCAGAGGTCTGTATCTGATGAGGAGTGGAAGCAGCATAGATCCAGAAAATTTGATTTTATTGAACAGAATAAACCAAACAGACTGGCTGTGAGACTAACCTGTGACGAGGTCAACAAAACAAAGCATGAAGACACTACACACTACGAACAATAGAGAAACACCATGATCGACGTATAATGAAAGACAAGAGACTGGGACGGCTTTTATAGAGAACATAATCACAGAGAAACTACAAGCAGGGCTGTGAGCAAGACAAGACACAGGTGAATACAATGAGACATAACATGATGTGACTGGGGGCGTGAATGAGCCACACAGACAGTACATAGAGACTTAACAACAGGTAAACACAAACAGAACAAGTGACTGAGACAAGACAAGGCAGGGGGCATGGCCAGGGATGCCGCAGTGTCACAACTCCTTTCTCACATTTTAATTCATATATTTAATTCATATAATGTACTGTAGCCAATCAGCAGCTACAATGTAGCATCGCATTTCTGCAATGTGCAACTCACTCAAGCAGGGAGTGCTCTTGAATGCTCCCAGAGTCCAAGATGCTAACCACTACACTATGAAATCATTCAATTAATGTGTTTCACATACTGATGATATTCAGCAACTGCCCATTGGCTACTATTATAAATGCATTTCAACACTATCAAAGTGTAGGAAAAACCATCAAATGACACTAATAGCAGATTAAGACATTCCAATTTCCAAATTTATGCCATACTCAATTAAGCTTGAGTAAGCATCACAACAGCTTTGAATGTACAAGCTACATCAATAG
This sequence comes from Crenuchus spilurus, assembly GCA_036984385.1. Classification (NCBI taxonomy): domain Eukaryota; kingdom Metazoa; phylum Chordata; class Actinopteri; order Characiformes; family Crenuchidae; genus Crenuchus; species Crenuchus spilurus. The sequence continues at coordinate 9,393 of BRDA01075933.1, read as the reverse complement.
CCTATATTTTAACACTAATTATGTCAATTTATTTTTTATTATCAGACTAATCAATGTAATTATCTCAATCTCTGTTTAATGATCTCAGTGATCACCATATAAAGCCATCATATGGGCTTCCTTACTCTAAAAAGTAAACACTTAGCACCTACTGTATTTAGCATCTGAAAATGCAATAGAAAGTATTTTGGGCATGAAGCACTTTAGAAAGAAGCACTGAAACTGGTCTAATAGCAGATTGACTGTTGATGAGTTCATTTCAATGAGGAATTACTCTACTAGGTATTTAATTGATTATTCATTAACCAAAATGTGGTGTCATGAGAGGGTAAGAGGGTAGAAAGGCCATATTTTAATAGATATCCCAGTGCTTGGATACACAATTTATTTTGGTGCTAAGTGATAGAGATGTGTACTGACAGAGTGACTGAACTGAGTAACTTCAGGATTAGGACCCTCTATTGTGTTTCATACTCTTAGGCTTCACAGTGCTTCTTAAATAAAGAGCCGAAATCACAATAGCACACTTCAAGACAGTTCAAAGCAACCATTAAATGGGGAATTAAATGGTGGAAGTTCAATTCTATTACCTCCAATCATATCTAGTTTATGCATGGCTTCATTTTGTAGAAGATATGAAAGCAGACCTAGCATATGCAAGCCATTGTTCATTTGACTCACCTTAAGTGTGGAGAATTAGCACTGGGAACAGAAAACATCAAGAATCTGTGATCAGAGGAAAGGGACATAATAACCTTCTAAGTCAATATGAGAGGAAGGCTGTGATAAAGGATGATATGAATCGGTATAGGAAATGAAAGGTGGGCATTAAAATGGGGGTGCTGACCAAAGTCACACCTCACTGTTGAGTCAGCGTAGCTTAATCATGTGAACTTCTACTTATACCTAATGTACCTGACAGCCAAGATATTCAGGGTTAAAAGTTTGCTTTGTTCGCACTGGAGCTGAGAAGATAATGTTGCCATGAAATGAACATTGGGAAGCATAATATATATAGGGATAATAGAGAAATATTACCAATAAACACCTGGTGTTTCTTTCTATGAAGTTCAAAAATTGATTGTTGACCCTTTTTTCGTTTTGTCTTTGTTATTTATTTTTTACCCAATATTCTACCCAATGTCTTTGGTAGCCAATCAACTTGTCCATTCATTGACTCTCCCTATCACTTGTAATGTCTCTGACTCTAGGAGGGTGCAGACTCACACAGGCCTCCTCCAATGCATGTGAAGTCAAGCTCCGCCTCTTTTTGAACTGCTGCCAACACATTGGCATGAGCGGAAATTGAGGAAAGCGCAGAATCCCTAGTTCTGATGGATTGCCTGGATGACGCCTAAGCCAGGTGACAGTAGTGCTGGGGTAGAGAATGCCATCTTACCCACCAGGAAAGAGTACCATCAGTTTTGCTCTCTCAGGCCCGAGCTGCCAATGACAAGCAGCGTGATCGGGATTCAAACTTGTGATCCTCAGATTATAGTGACAGCGTTGTAGTCCACTGAGGTACTTGGGGTCCCATTATTGACCATTTCTGATTTGAATGGCAGTTATTATATCAAGAAACCCTGAGCCATCACTTACTTTATGGATGGTTAATGTCTTTATGGATTCAAGACAAAACACCCTAAAAATCTTATATTTGTGAGATATATCCAATTTAGCATCAGCTGCATATGAAATTTTAATGTCTGTGTGCTGTTAATGTGCTTCTTGAATGCATTTTTCAAAAAAGGAAAAAGAAAACTCAAACCTGTCCAACCCTACTTCATCTCTAACCTGAACCATGACTGGAAATCTGTCTGCCCTCAGGCAAGAGCTGGCCTCAGAACAACATCCACCTCAAAGAGCCCCTTAAATGGCAGCCCCAGTCTCGATCTGTTCCAGGCTCCTGGAGTTCCACAACAGTGAGTATATTGGCATGTACAAAATCATCTGCAGAAAATCCCATTTAGCCAGGAATTCATTCAACACGTTAACACACATTTAAGAAACCTGATCATGGGTAAAGTTTAAAGTTCAGGTCTACATGTAAACATGTGTTAACCTGTACCATAGCTTTGCAACACACCAATGAAGATGATAGAAAAAAGCAAGTTATGTACAATTCAAACTATTTTCTGCATTTCTGAATTTAGCTAAAGCTAATGTCTTTGATGACGCCAAAGCATTACGTTTTTTTATTGCCAAATGCTTCTGCTTCCATTTCTCTTACTGACCTTCACATGCACTCTTTTGATCAAATCCAGAATAATGATACAGTAGTATGCCATATATGCAATCAGGGTGAGGATCCAGTGTGAAGCTAGTGAATCTGATTGGTAGTTTCAATCTACAATATGAGAGAAAAGAGAAGCTCTCTTATTCTGTTTCTCAGTAACTTGAATCTAATCCCTCCTCAATCTGAGAGGAATGTGCATGACTTCATCCTGCCTCACCAACAAACAGGGGCACATCCAGTGTCCAGTAAAATAGTCTCTGCCAGGAAACCAAAAGTAGTGGATATTTATTCTAAGAAAAATGCAGATGCTGACGTTACAAGAGCAGGGGGTGCACCTTTAAAGCTCAGCTCTAGGTGATATCATTTATTTACACTTTGTAAATTATATTTTTCATTTTTTTCTGGCTTAAATATTTCAAAATTAAAACACTCATTATATAAACAGTGAGTCATCTTCCTGAACATTCATTCAAGGACTACTTTAATGAAAACCAGAGGAAAATTACCATCTTCATCATTTCTGTCAAATTAATTTAATAATTGCCAAAGTTCAATAACAACACCAATATCTCATGATCACAAATTACTTTTGTGTGGTCTTAAGATAACAAACGTTGTTCTAAAAAGTCACAACTTAATTTCCTTGTTTGGATTAAATTAGATTCAACTTTGTTGTCAATCTGATTGCACACAATGGAATTTGACCTCCGCATTTAACCCATCAGTGCAGTGAAACACACACACACACACACACACTACTGAACTAGGCTGAGAGAACATATGTCTGAACCAGTGGGCAGCCCTATCCACAGTGCCCGGTGAGCAGTTGGCGGTTAAGTGCTTTGCTCAAGAGCACTTCAGTCATAACTTGCCTGGTGATCAAACTGGCAACCTTCCGGTCACAAGAGCAGATCCCTGACCAGCAAGACATGGCTGTGTGACATTTATTTTGTCATCTCAAAATAACAAAAGATCACACATTTCTTGTGATATCAAGATAAAGTTGTTTTCTCAAAATTACAACTTAATTTTCTTGTAATGTGAAGATAACCAAAGCTTTCTCCATATCTCCACTTCATTTTCTTATGAACTTCATAAGAAGTTTTGCTCTAATTTCACAATAACAAAATCATGAGAAAAATGTGTTATCTTGTAAAAATAAGTAGTGATCTGTAGATTGAAGTACAAAAAAATACCACTCATGTCTTCTCTGGACTTCCATACTTTTGCGAAAGCAGATATAAAAGCATGGAAATGTCACCCTTCACAGCGTGAAGTCCTTTTCCACTGCTCAGGGAGAATAATGGGATCTTGACATTTCTTTCTTTTGGTTGGGGGGCTGTTACCAAGCTTCGTCCCTCCAAAAATAAATCTTTTCACTGTGAGCTGAACACTTGGCTTTAGGAATGTCACTTTGGGCTGTGAGAAAGCCAATAAACCCATAAATGACTTTGTCAAAACAGAACAAAGGGAGAGCTTTGGCATAGATAACATAACACTTTGAGTTGTCCAAAACGGAAAACAAGCACTAATTATCCAAAAAACAGCTGTGATGAAGTCATGGAGTCTGAACTTATGAACTTGTGCTCAGTTCTTGGTAAAGGTCATCCTTTTCCTTTTGGAATGGGCTCTGTTCTGTCTCATTGTCTACAGCTGCAAGTGGCTGTGAAGTGTCATTTAAGAGGCAACAGTTCCCCCTACTGGTAGTTCAGCCAAGTGATCAAATCTTGGTTCTTACTGTGTTGTTGATTTCACTGTTTGGCAGATGTGGGTAGTTTCGGTTTATTCAAGCAACATTAAGATGGGTTTGTATTTTCAAATGAGAACATTTGTTTATACTTCCAGTCAAAGTTTTTTTTCTTGTCATTTAAGATGTTGGGTGAATATCCTGAATTGTTAGAATGGTAGAATAGATTAGATTAGATTTGACACACAATGGAATTTTTTTGCACACTCATCTGTGCAGTGAAACACACACATTAGTGAACTCATTAGGCCATGAGAACATGTGCCTGAAGTGGTGGGCAGCCCTATCCATGGTGCCCAGGGAGCAGTTGAGGGTTAGGTGCCTTACTCAAGGGCACTTCAATCATGACCTGTCCAGGAATCAAATTGACGACCTTCCGGTGACAAGACCAGATCCACCAGACCACAGCTGCCCTTAAAGCAGTAAACTGGCACACGTAAATTTACTATAAATTTCAGAGTGGTAAAAATGTCCCTGAGCAAGTCATTGGTTAACTTTTAGCTGTTCTGCAGTAATGAAAGTAATGAAATATTTTTAAGTTAATGCTGACAGTCTCTAAAGGCTTAGCTGACTGCCAGCAGTGCTAAAATAGACTGTTACTGCTTCTCTAGAGCAGGATTTGGACAGTATTACACTGCTATTACAATCGTAATGGAGAGAAAAAGACAAAGTTCAGACAGACTTGTATAACTCTTAAAAGTGAAAGTCCTTTTTTCTGCAAAGAAAGACAAGTCAGGACATATTCCTGGACAGAACTGAACAGTTGGATGAAAGTTATTCAACCTATAAGTGGAACACTATGGTGGGAACCTCTGTTGTGAAAAATGTTCGAAACAATATTTGATCTCCATTGATCTGTCTGTAAAAGAAGGCTACTTTGATGAGTTAAACATCTCTAAATGTTTAATTTCAGAGTACGTTAAACTCAAATATCAGTGAAGACATGCTGTGGTGGACTGACAATCTGTACTGAATGTCCATCTACCTAACAACATTTGGTCAAGTGGTTCCACATCAATCACCAGTACTGAAATATTCTGCTGCAGTTCTACAAGTTACTCAAAATGCTATTACTCAACCACTTTTTGGAAAGCTACTTTTACTTTGATTCACTTTTGACTCAAAACATGAAAGGATTAAACATCTACATATTTTTTCACTACATGTCAGCAAAGACATGTTTCCATCCCAAATTTTGCTTTTTCCTAAAGTGGAGCTATGAGACTAATATTTCTAACAAACTAGAAGCCACCTAAATAGCTTAGTTTGTGACCTAGATCTGACTTGTTCTCTCAACCATCTCAAAACCACATCTAGATCTTTTTGGAGACAGTATGACTTACAGTGAGCTTTAAAAAAAAGACTTAAAACTATTACTGGCTGCCTGTAGTGTTTAGGTTTTATTTAATTGTATAGTCCATAGTAAGCAGTCCTAAACTTTGACTTTTTCAGATAGCAATGAATGAATGGCCCAAATGTGGCCCACATCTGCAAGTCTCTTATAGCCCACATTTGGCTTTAAATGTCACAATTGACTCAGGATTAGTCTGGCTGCCTCAACTCAGCCACAGCTCAATTTTATATGAGCTAGATGCCAACAGTGTTAACCCAAGTCAAGCCCAACTTAAGACATTTGGCCAACAGAACACTTGCCAGTGCTGCAACTGAGCCATACATGTCAAAAGTGGCACAGATTAGGCCAAAATGTGGCTGCTATCTGGGATGCAGTTTGACATGGTTGAGAGACATTTTGGTGATGTAATTCTTACAGAAAAGACTCGGCCAATTAGGTTAGTCATTTTACTAAAGTATGGTTACAGAACAGTTACCAGAAACGTTTAGCTGCAGTTATTGCTGTAAAGGGGGGTCACACCAGATACTGTATGCAAAGGTTTCAATACTTTTGCCTCTCACAAATATGTCTTATTGGATCATTTTACTCAGTAAATAAATGTGAACATCTGATGATGTTTTTGGTCATATTTATACAGAAATATAGAAAATTCTAAAGGGTTCATAAACTTTCAAGCACCACAGTATATGCATTGGTTTTTGTGACATCACAAAAACAGAGAAATTGAAATTTGAATATGAAACTGGTATGTCTGAAAACTTGGTGTTTACATATGACATCAAACTGTATTCTTTAAAAAAAAACAAGGATACTTGGGTTTTCTATGATCGTGGCACTTTAAGAAGCTTGAAGACTCAAACAGAAAACAGGATATTGTGCACCACCCATATGTCTGCAGATGTCAGAAGCCACTTGACATCAAATGAACATAATAATGTAGCAATTGTTATGGACTTTACAAGTCCTCATACTGTAATTAAAATGGCTTCTTCAGTGTCTTTCAAGCAGGAGAAGTGCTTTGGTTAAGTATTACATAATCACATTCTTTGTTCCGCATTTTTTTGGGAGTCTTTTCTTTATGAGGTCCAGCTGCCGGCTGAAGATTTGGGGGTTCTTATGTAATATGCTCCGCCCTAGAAACCAGTGAAACAAGAGAGCCTCTGTCATGGACTCTGACCACTTGGGGGAGAGGGACAGTTCTTAACCTGCAGTTTCTATACTGTAGAAATGAAAAAGACTCTTATTCTTGAGTGTAAAACTTGAGTATGAATAGCAGATGTTCTCCAGACTTTGATATCATTCACAATATGGAATAAACTCCTCATTGAACATCTGTACAGATGTTTATTCTCAGTTAAATCAGTGTTAACTGAAATGGACACAGTACATTTTTGGGTTTTATCTTCATAATCTTACATACAGTCTAGGAGATAACTGGGGATGACCACCCCAACGTAAATCATGATATTTGAAGTTGAGGATATGATCTGATCCTGTGCTCTTGATTAGCACGAAATCCTGCAGCAACACTGGAGCCTTTACAGATAAGACTGAACCTGTTTTGGCAGGTTAAGATTATGGTCAGGGTTGGGGTTGCAGTTGGGTTTAGGTTAGTATTTATTGGTAAAGTTTAGTCTTCAGGTAATGAATGGAATTTTAAAACACTCAGTCCTGTCTAATGTAAAGACTAAACAGTCAGTCCTGTTTAAGGTAAAGACTTAACAATTAGTCTTGTCTAAGGTAAAGACTAAACACTCAGTCCTAATGTAAAGACCAAACACTCAGTCCTGTTTAAGTTAAAGACTAAACAGTCAGTCCTGTCTAATGTAAAAACTAAACACACAGTCCTGTCTAAGGTAAAGGCTAAATTGTCAGTCCTGTCTAAAGTAAAGATTAAACAGTCAGTCCTGTCTAAGGTAAAGACTAAACACTCAGTCCTGTCTAAGGTAAAGACTAAATTGTCAGTCCTGTCTAAGATAAAAACTAAACACTCAGTCCTGTCTAATGTAAAGACTAAACACTCAGTCCTGTCTAATGTAAAGACTAAACACTCAGTCCTGTCTAAGGTAAAGACTAAACACTCAGTCCTAAGGTAAAGACTAAATTGTCAGTCCTGTCTAAGGTAAAGCTAGCCCTCAGGCCACGCCCACATGATATTCACCATCTTACAACCTGCATTCATGAAACCTGACAAAAAAGAATTGTTGTGTGTTCATTTTGGTTACCAGTATCCCAAAAACCACAGGAAGCTGAGCAGGATATTTTTCTGTTCGATCGCACATTTCCTATGGAAAAAGATCAGATATAATTAGAGTGAGCATCACATTTACAAACAACAGTTTCCTCTATTTAGCTGCTGAATAACCTCCAGCTGCTATGTCTTCTGTTTCTGGAGTCCACAGGACCTTAGATGTGACTGGTTTAGAAATTTCCTGATTTACAGATACCCTATCAGTAGGCAGCCTTTTTTGCTAAACTAAAGTCTCATAGTTCTCTATTAACAGTTTTAGAAGACTAACTCTGTGGCCCTTAACGAGTTGCAACAATGCCACTGTATGTTTACACACTGTTCTTGGATTGGCACACAAACCATCAGGATAGCAACATGTTATAAAAATGTCAGAGACTAGAGGCAGTGGCAGTGTGCTGAGATTGTCTATAAGCCACTGATTGTATATTGTTGGAGACTCAAGGTGTCTTTTGAATACAAACACAGATCAATATACAAACACCAGTAAATACTAACTCATTCCATTTGTCTGGGTAGCCCTTCATGTCTTCTTTAAAAGGAAAAAGAAATACATTTGAAGTGCTCACTGGTGAATCTTATACATGGACTTATAGCTCCTGCCTAGGCAGTTAAGCATGGATCTAATAAATTACAGTGCCTCGGATTTGAGTGCCTACTGAGCCTATCACAGTCTGAATTCCAATTTTGGGGTGATCACCACTGGTTTTCAGCACCTTTTAATTACATTACAGATCATATTTACTCTACACCCATAGTTTTTTAAACCTTGGGCAAATATGGGGTGTACTGATACTGCAGAAATGTAAATACTAGCAAATGTTCCCACTGAGGGTTGCTGTAGAGCTTATTTGGACATAGTACATACTGTGTGCAATCATATTGAGTTTTTTTGTTTTATTTCTGGCCAGAATTATACAAAATTCAACATCTTCTGTGGGTGCCCTGACATAAAAAAGCATGTTCGGCTAACGTTTTGTTTCTGCACCCAGTAGAGACACTTCATTTTTGTGTGCATATACAGAGATATTCAGAGAACACATTCAGGATCTGGCTAAACAATGTGTGTATGAGTGTGTGTGTGTGTGTGTGTGTCATTTGTGGGAGCCCCATCAGTCACTTGAGGGTCAAAAGCCCATTTTGCTAGGGAGAAATGTGGGGCAAGGTTTTAACACTTGAAACAACACCGTTATAATGCTCCACTGGAGCCTTTACAAATAAGACTGAACATGCCTTGGCAGGTTAAGATTAGGGTCAGGGTTGTGGTTAGAGTTGGGTGTAGGTTAGTAGTTATTGGTAAGGTTGGGTCTTCAGGTAATGAATGGAATTGCTAACTGTTAGTACCACAGTTAGTCCTGTCTAAGGTAAAGACTAAACAGTCAGTCCTGTCTAAAGTAAAGACTAAACAGTGAGTTAGTCCTGTCTAAGGTAAAGACTAAACAGTCAGTCCTGTCTAAGGTAAAGATTAACAGTCAGTCCTGTTTAAGTTAAAAACTAAACACTCCTGTCTAAAGTATAGACTAAACAGTGAGTTAATCATGTCTAAAGTAAAGACTAAACATTTAGTTAGTCCTGTCTAAAGTAAAGACTAAACAGTGAGTTAGTCCTGTTATTATCAATGGTTTTCTGTTTGTTAGTTACATGGATGGTGCCAGAATAGGGGTTTGCTAGTAATCTGTATGTCCTGCGAAAGTAACCCTATTTATCTTTCTGTGAAAGTACAAACCGGATTCCAAAAAAGTTGGGACACTAAACAAATTGTGAATAAAAACTGAATGCAATGATGTGGAGATGGCAAATGTCAATAT
>BRDA01075929.1:0-10609 GCA_036984385.1 Crenuchus spilurus | reverse complement strand
GTAGAAACGGATGTGAATGTAATCCGTATGTAACTATCAATATTATGTAATTACAATTAAGTAGAATACCAAAAAACCTGAATCAGACAGGTTCTCTTTTATAACATCTGGAGAATCCAAACTCCACAGAGGCCACACAGGACTTGGTTCACTAAACAATTAGTCTTAATTGTTCCAAAGTTCCGTCATGTAACTCTTCTGCTTTTCTCTTCACTGGCTGAACGTAAGCTGGCTGAATGTAACCTTGATGTTGTCCTACAAAGCCTAGAATTGTCCAACTCCTCCTTACATGATGGCAATGTTCAAAACTCGATCTTCACCCTTCAAGCTTCAATCACTGCTTGGCTCAACCCACCATCCTCAAGATGCATGAAAGACAAGCATCCAGACTCCTAAGAGGGTGCAGACTAACACAGGCCTCCTTTGATGCATGGGAAGTCAAGCTCTGCCTCTTGTCCAGCTGCTGCCGATACATCACTACTGGGCAGCTTATATGCTCGGAGGAAAGCGCAGGAACCCCAGAAAGTGACATCTTACCTGCCAATTTTTGCTCTCTCGGGCCCCGACTTCCAATGGCAAGCTTTGGGCCCTGGCTTCCGATGATCGGCATTCAAACTCGCAATCCTCAGATCACAGTGACAGCATCTTAGTCCTGAGCTGCTCTGGACCATTTCCAGACTTTCTATTCTGGCACCTTCCTCCACAATGTCCTTGTGTTCTTCTCTGACTGAGAACCATCTCTTCTAAGTACTTATCCTGTACTTATTAAAGGCTTGTGATTGTAGTCATGTCTTTACTGATTTGACATTCAGACTGAGTATCTAGGCAGCCATGCTGACTTTTGTATTTGGCAGCATCTAAGCTTGAGATATCTTCTGGATTGTATCCCATACTAACCTGCTAGGCATCTTTCCTGGGTAAACAACAAACACGGAAAAGAGTTTGTACTAACTTTTAATAGTATTGTCATTCAAAACATTCACTTCTGCTGCCTAGTGGTGCTTCCATGTCACAGCACATGCATTTTTTTCTTGTCATCTCATAACACAGGACATCAGGGCATATTTTTAAGCCACTGGTAAGTTATTGGGAGCAAATTCAGGGGCGGAGTGGTAGGTTAATAAGCATGCAGTCGGCAGAGTGACTAACTGACAGTAAGACAAATTTGTTGATAACGCACCCTGACAGTGAGTGATGGAGGACTAAATTGTCTATTCTCATTACCTTCTCAAATTGAAATACAGGTCTTGTCATATCCCACTGTAACCATGGCAACCCGGCCCATATCAGTCCTGGGCTGATATGTATATTGTAAAGGGCAAAAAAGAAAGAATACCCAGAATTCCTGTCTCTGTGCATGCCTAATAGCTCATCATGTGCTTTAGTTTAATGTTAATCAGGTGGAAGGGAAGTGAGTATATTAGTGGTGGGAATTTTGAAGCGTTTGACAAACTCACGGTGAGTAATTCCAGGCTTGCTTTAGACATTTTCAACGATCCGAAGCAAACGGGACACTTATTTAACCCTTAAAATTGAATTGCAGAATTCCGGGTTGCCGTGTACCTGCAGGTCAACTTCTGGTCTTTATAATCAACAAGCAGATACGACTATAAAATAAGACTTTATAAGATACATTATTTTCCCTTTCATATTAATTCAGTTTTTCATTAAAGAGTACTGACATCATAGTACAAGTCACCAAAGCACCAGCTGTCACTTGAATATGTACAAGCTGTATACAAACCATCTGTATTTGGGTGGAAATACGGTTTAAATGCAGTAGTATCTTATCTAGAACCAAAAGACCTCATCAGACCCTGCAAAGGCCAAAGTGGTTTTGTCATTTAATCTGCTCTAATATTTGTTGTAGGCCTTCTACCTCCTTTACCAGCTCTTAATTTAGCACCAGACCTTCAGTGTCAGGAACTAAGTAGTCATAGCGAGATGTATCAAAACCATGTTCTATGTTATGTTCCACTATATCACACCACTCACACTTACTGAGTCTCAGCTGTACTTCACTGGTTCCCAGTGGTGGTCCTAGTCTGTTTGTCTCCTTGGGCGACCAACCCCTCCAGCGCCCCAACTCCATCACACACACCCGTCGCCCATCCTCACACCCCATTCTGGCACGAACATCAGCCGTCTCAAAGCAATGCAATGTTCACTTGGCCGCTTCGCTTAACTTATAATGGGCGGGGCAAGTATTATTTGTGCCACCCTTGACGTCGTGGCACCCTGGGCGGCTGCCCATATTGCCCATAGAAAACGCCAGTGCTGGTTCCAGTGAAACGTCAAAACATTTTTTTATTTATCTCTGTGTTTCCTCGACAAAGTGGTGGGGAGTGAAATGGACACTACAGATGTTTGTGAGTTTGGTGATTTGGAAGTTTTCCTTCTTTATGATTTATTTTTACTTATTTTTTAAATCTCCTCTTCCAGTGAAAACTTAACAGAGGTATATCTTGCTGGAACTGTACACAATGGGGCAAACAATGTTCTCTTGTCTTTGAAACATAAAACTAAATCTTTTTAGGCGTTTTCTCACAAATTGGACGCTGGAGTGATGGAAACACGTCACAGACCTTAGAGCATAGAGCCTATTGAACAGATCAGAGTCAGATGATTGCACAGTCCAATAATATCACTGTCGATGTCATTGTTTGAAAGTTAGTATCCATATAATTTGATTGAAGACATGAACTGTTGTCCACACTTTGTTAAAGGACTGTGCTTAACCTGTTCAGTGTGTTTCTGTGCATGTGGGTTCAAATATGAGTTCAGCAGCACTTACAGCCAGATAACAATTACAGCACAGATCCATTTTTTACCCGTAAAGATACAACAGGGTCTTTAAAGTTCATTCATTACATGAATTTTCTCAGGAAGTTCTTTTGAGTGTGTTTCAGGCATCATTTTCTATATTTGTTTATATTTAACAAACAGAATTAAGTTTATTTAATTAAAGAATTAAAGAATTAAAATGTAAGGTCATTTTTAGAAAGTGTCCCAATTTGCCTCTGAAACTATATTCCAATTATAAATAAAATTGTGCACAAGAACAATCTGCTATATAACGAGCGTGACATGAAAAGTGAACAAAATATACCTGAAGTCATGAAATATGGTTAGTATCTGTGCTCCAGTCTATTGAATCAGTGCATAACAAGATGTTACTGTATAATAAGTGTTAATATTAATAAGTGAATAATTATTTAAGGCCACTCAGGACTGACCCTGACCAGAATTAGACAGACTTGATCCATTGCAGCGGTGCCAACCTGCTTAACACCAGCAGTTCAGAAGGAGAGGTAAGACTGGGAGTGTGTTGTGCGCAGCAGCAGAGGCTGTTTATAAAAGCTGGAGCTTCTTGCATCTAATCACAATGTCTATTCCCATGAGCGTACTAGTTACGGCTGCCTCCCTTCAGAGCGCCGCCGCCGCCGCTCTACCTCTCTGCCAGGAGCCGCTGTATTTTTAGGATGTTGTGAAGTTTCCTCCGCTGCATAGGCAATGAGGCGCTCGCCTATGGGGGGATGTCGGGTTTGAAGATGATGTCCTTTGGATTTGATTAATTCAGTATCGAGAGAGAGAGAGAGAGAGAGAGAGAGAGGAGCTGTCCCTGCCTGAAAATAGAATCCCTGTAAACGACTGTATCGCTCTTGTTTTGCCTGACTTCTTCCCTTGCCTCTGTCTTGTAGCCGCTTATCGGCACATTACGACAGGAGAGTAAATAAATTAATAAGCGGCGAGGGCAAGCTGTGGTGTATCTAGAGTTACAGTGCTTGTGTGTGTGTGTGTGTGTGTGTTTTCTCGTTTGTTGTGTCTGTATGCATGTGTGCATGTGAGAATATTCTCTTCTCGGATGGATCAGCCAGTTGTTTTTCTCTTTGCATGCTTCTGTTAGTCTCTCTCTCTTTTGTCCTCTCTCACTTTCTACCCTTTCATGCTTCTCTCCTTCTTAAAGGCCCATGCCCTTCATTTCTCTCTTCCCTGAGGTTCACTCATGATATTTGTGTGGTTTTATGGACCCAAAGCAACCATAATTCATTTTCACACGAGTGTTTTTTAACCTCTCTTTGTTTATTAATTCAAATATGCTGCTTCGGTTACGCTCCTTTAAGACTGAAATATGTACTCAGACATGTCGCTGTGTGTGTGGTGGTGATGGTGACATTGCAGAATTGTGAAAACAGGCTGTATGGGACATTCAAAAGGGAAGTTTTGGAAGTGTAGCAGTGTTTATAGTTTAAAACCCTTCAGTTGTCTGAATGAATGTTACACGTATAATGCATTTCTAATCAACACACTCCTTTTACACACTCATCCACACACACACGAGAAGCACCAGCCAATCACGTGCAGCGTCTCAACTTGTAGTGAGCACTCAGGGTGCCAAACCATATCTGGGCAAACACATACACATACATTCATACACACACACACCAGGGTCATTCACCTGATCTCCATGTTTTTGGACTGTGGGAGGAACCCCACGTAGACATGAGGAGAACATAGACGATAGGCAAACATGCTAACCACCGTGCCTCCCAACACTCTACACTCACTGTCCATTTTAGCTCCACTGAGCACTTTTGTAGTTCTACAATTACAGACTGTCCATCTATTTCTCTGTATACTCCGTTACCCTCCTTTAACCCCGTTCTTCAATGATCAGGACCCCCCCACAGAGCAGGTGGTTATTCTCAGCACTGAAGTGATGCTAATGTGGTGCTGGTGTGTTGGTGTTTGACGTGGTGTGTACTAATCAGTGACAGTTATCCATCCTGAGGATAGCATCCTGTCATCATCAAAGACTAGAAGAGACCACATCTCCATGGAGGACCAACGCAGTAGTTGTAGCAGAGCGGGCAGTGTGTGGAGAATGTTTAAACTCTCCAGCACCTCTGCTGTGTTTGATCAGCAAAACACACACTAACACACCACCACCACGTCAGTGTCACTACATTGTTGAGAATGATCCACCCCCCAAATTATACCTGCTCTGTGGTGGGGTGAACAAAGAGGAACTGGGCAGTGGGGCTAAAATGTACAGGTCATAATGTTTCGCTGATTGACTCAGGCCCTTTAAACGTCTTTAATTTCCTCATGCCTGTACCTATCCCTCCCGCGTAATTAACATGACTCAGCTTTGTTAATTACTAGTCATGTTTGGGCCTAGAAGCTGGCGTTACAGTAGAAACATCCGTCTGCTTGCTGTAAAATCACACTCAAACAAAGCTCATCTTTGTACACACTGCTCTTGTTAAACTGTATGCACAGCTCTGTGCTGGCAGGCTTATTACTTTGCGTTGGTCTTGCTCCTACAAGGAGACCCCACCCAAAGTCCATGTTGTAATCCGTTTTAAATTATGAACAAAACCACAGACATGTTGGAAATGGTCTGCTGTGATTCAGTAGGGACTGACTGCTGAAACGGTTTTCTGTCCACTCGATTGTAGAAAGTTCTGCCAAAGGTTGAATGTGCCAATCCTGAGCTAGAAATGAGTCTTTCCTATCAAACAAAAGAATGAATACCAAGCTGAGACGGGTTCGTATATATGAGAGATGCACTGAAGTGAAAAACTTTGGCCAAAACTGAACAAAATTAAACATTTGACTGAATACTGATCACCGGTCTACATTTATATAAATGATTATAAAATTAGTAACTAAGTTTAGTTTAAACTAAGTTTGACCTCATTCGTTTTAGTAACAGTTTAATTGATTATTCTTATATATAAGACAATAATATATGAATATTCTCTGCTTTGCTCCACAACTCTGGAACTCTTTACCACCTGATATAAGACACATTAACTCACTTTCACAATTCAAATCCACACTCAAAACTTACCTCTTTAAACTTTTCCATCTGATCGTTTTTGCATTTTCTTGTTTTAACTTGTTTAAATGTTGTGTATTGTGTATTCTGTTTTTCATATTCAGTGCTTGTTTTGCACTTTTGTAAGGTGTCCTTGATTGACAGAAAGGTGCCTATGAAACAAAATGTATAATAATAATAATAATAATAATAATAATAATAATATGTATGAAGATGCATGTATGTTATATTATTACTAATATTTAATAAAATGATGAAAATGTCTAAAATGAATGATGTAAGTCACATGGATGTTTTGTGTGTTTAATGTGAGTGTCATTGGCTATAGACACTGAAACACTTCACATTTCTTCTGCTAATTGTGAGAGGATCTCTGACACTGCAGCCGCCGAGCACAAACACAAAGCTAAGCGGCTGTAATCTGGCTTCATCATAACAAGTGCAGTTTAATAAAAGTTGTGCTTGTAGTTTGTCTTTTTCCATTTCAGCACCAAACTGTAACTGTGCTGGTGAATCTCTGTTTTGTTGGTGATGAAAAGCACAATTTTGAATGTCCAAAAAGGTAACAGTGTCATTGTTCAGTATAAATTATTTGGTGTTTAATTTTGGTTGCCAAATATTCGGTGCATCCCTAATATATATGACAGTGAAGTGCTGGTTTTGTTATTAAGCCATTCTGATCCTGTGTTATCCATTGTTCACCGTCTTCCGTGAACCATTAAGCTCTTAACCGCAACAAAGGCAGTCTGCTCCACGTTTTCTGATTACTTCACCACATTTTTAAAGGCTGCCAATATTACTCGGCATTGCGTGGTTGTGTCAGCAAAGCACTTAAAATTCTGCTTCATTTACTGTCTTCAAGTGAGATTAATGACATGAGCAACTCTTACATCAAACTGTGAAAGATGAAAGGGAGTTAAAACAAAAGCCCATTTATTGCTACTTTTATATGCGGCTTTGATACAATGCTAATGAGATCACGTGTGGCATTTTTTTTGCTTATATCTATTCTCATCCTCTAATTATAACACATGCAGACACACTGTAGTTAGATCATATGTAAATATTTCATGGACTTTTGTTGATGTCAGGAGTGACCGTGTGTGTGTGTGTGTGTGTGTGTCCAGTGGCCTGGTCATTTGTCTCTGGTAGCCTACCGTGGAGGTGGCTGACAGTGATAGCCCGTAGATGCAGCCACAATAGCTTGCACTAACACTTTGAGGGGCCTAATTGTGTGGCTGTGTGAGCCAAGCGCGTCTCCTTAGATGACTAATGAAGAATCCTCGGCTTTTGAACACGCCGTTCAACCTCCTTCAGGTTTAATTAATGGTTCATTGGAGAAGAGGCTGCAGAGCCTTTTCTCACCTATTAGCCACCACTTTAAATGTGCCCTCCTCTGCATACAGAGGGAGCGATTAAAAAAAATACAAGACTTGGACCATACGGGGCCCCCTCTTTTTTTTTTCTTCATGATCTTCCTGCAAAGTGTGTTTTTCTAATGAATTAAAGATGGTTCCCTCTCTCTCTCTTATGCTCGCTCGCTCTCAGCCAGTGTAAACACCACAGCCGCATCATTTGCATGCAGATTTATACAAATGAGCGTCATGCTTAATGCAGACTTCTGATAATGGGGGGGAAAAGTAAGAGACGTTTTTTTTCAGCGAGAGGATCTGCCATGCAGAGGTATAGCTTTTGTTCCACTGGCATTCCCTACATATAAATATATATTCTTCTAATCGATGGCAGGATGTTCACTAGTCTATCTGCGGTGAATCTCGCAGGCAGGCTCTGCGACATAGATCTGCTGACCCTGCGCAGACCTTCCACTTTCCCTGGTCGATACTGGAGTCGTGAGCTGACCGTTGGAGAGGCAAATCACAGCCGAGCGCTATGGAGACCAGCAGGCCTCGGCTGACAAAAACAACCGCTGATGCGAAAATGGCTCAATTAGAGGAGCCGTAAACTCGTTAAGGCCCCACGTAGGGCCCGCCGGGGGCCACTGCCGGCCGCAGCGGTCGATATTGCTCTGCCGCGTTAAAGCGCGGGGGCTGATGGGCGCTCAGGAGCGGCGGGACATGACAGGAAGTGCTCTCCTGGTGGATGCTTAAACAAAGGAGGAGCCGGCTATAAGCCGCCGCTGCGGAGGCACAATTACGCATGCTGTTTTCCTGGGGAGAGGAACAAAAGCCAAGCCAGCAGCCCTGGCTCTCTCCCCTGCAGGCTAATAGCAGGGTTTCATGCTTGCAGTTTTTGCTTTTTTTATGCTCGGCAACACAGTGTCAGCATCAAAACATGCCATCCAGTAGCCGGAGATCAAAGCCGAGCACTCTGAAATCAGGAGCCCGTAACAGGTAGTAAAGATAAGGGTCCTTCTGGCTGTGAAGAGGAGAGAGAGAGTGTGATGGACAGAGCATTTCAGTTCTCAGTGAAGGTAGAAAAGATGAATGCTCAAAGACAGCAGGATCAGAGTGGCGGTTAGGGCGGCCTGTAGAGCGGCTCTTCTCCATCTCCATGTCTCTGACAATTAGACTCCGCTCCGACAGCGATCCCTGCTTCAGTTGCCTCGTTGAGAGAGTTTGTCAAATTTTCGGCCCATCAAAGGTGTGGGGCGGGCCAGCTGCAGTCAGTCATCCCCCATTAGCGCCGGCCTCGATTAGCTCTACTCTGTGACCCGCGCAGTTGGAGAAAGCCAGCAGCGACTGAGGAGGAGTCATTTGTACGAGACGTGTCAACGGTACGACCGACACGTCCGGCTTCAGTCGCACCGCCACTCCGCAGGCCCTGCTTTACACCGACAATGCATAATACATCAGAAAGCCTGCAAGCCAGGCCGGGAGACATTCATCATTGTCCACCTTTCAAATTAGATCTCCCAGACGTGGCAATCAGTCAGAGCTATCAGCGTTCAGAGCTGGCGGAAGCCTTTCATATGGAGTGACTCGCTCAGCTGCTCTTCACTCCTATAGGGTAACTCTGAATCCCCTGGACGCCCCGCCGCACTCCCCTAACAACTGTTTCCATTGCTTAACTCCACATATGACTGGGTCCTCAGTCCCTGTGGAAGTCCAGCAGTGAGAATGTCCCGCTCTCCTAATGCAGCACTCATCCAGTCGTGGGATTGCCTGCTCCATCGGCCCTGTGGAGTACTTCTGCACATCCCTTAATCGTTAACATGACATTTGATACATCACAGATGGCTGTAATGTAAGAAAAAAGCCTAAAAAAGATGAATGAAGGAATTCAGATGATCCAACAATCATGAATAACTGTTCTGTATCTTTAAACATATTACTGTACATGAAGTTGTTTTCAGCATATCGGAAGGTGTCAGTGGAGCATCAGACATGTCTAGTTAATTAATGATGATGTGTTCATAGAGTGCAATGCAAAATAGAATATTGAACTACTGCATTAAAAATTAATTAAATTAACTAATTTTCCCAAAATAAGTCTTATAGTTAGTCAGGAATGAATGTCTGTATTTTAATAAGTTGGTTTGACATCATTAGGTTTAATAACATGAGTTTAATTGATTATTCTTTTATATTTGTATATAAAACAAAGACAATAATATATGAATATGTATGAAGATGCATGTATGTTACATTATTACTAATATTTAATAAAATGATGAAAATGTCTAAAATGAATGATGTAAGTCACATGGATGTTTTGTGTGTGTAATGTGAGTGTCATTGGCTACAGACACTGAAACACTTCACACTTCTTCTGGTAATTGTGAGACGGTCCCTAACACTGCAGCCGCCCAGAGCACAAACACAAAGCTAAGCGGCTGTATTCTGGCTTCATCATAACAAGTGCAGTTTAGTAAAGGTTGTGCTTGTAGTTTGTTGTCTTCTTCCATTTCAGCACCAAACTGTAACTGTGCTGGTGAATCTGTGTTTTGTTAACTGGTGAGAAAAGCATAATTCTGAATGTCCAAAAAAGGTAACAGCATCTTTAAAAACATCATTGTTCGGTATTAAATATTAAGTCTTTTTAGTTTTGGTTCCCAAATATTCTGTGCGTCCCTAGTCCAGGTGAAGGTCTGTAAAGATAAATAGCTCTCGAGAAGTTATTTTCAAATGAAGACTCCAGGGTTTCTGTGTTTACTCAACAACTGTCTCCTCTAAAGTTTCTTATCATATCAGCACAACATTTTAAAAGGTTCTTGTATGGAGAAATGAAGTGAGCAATATGACATGGTCTTATCTGCAGTGTTATGTACAAGTACATGTGTGTATGGTTCAGAGAATTATGTGCTATAAATGAGTAACTACAACTAAATCTGTGCTCTGATAGTTTTGTATAGAGAATATACGCTGATTGTGATCTAACCTGTTTCTTTTCTTTTTCTCTCTTTTTCTTGCTGCTTCCAAACTGATGTACTGACTCCAGGTAAGCAAATCTTTTACCACTTACATATTCACTCACTCTCTCTCTCTCTCTCTCTTTATATGTATATATTCTGTGCTCGTGTGGTCTGTGTATATATACATACAAGTACACTCACTGGCCACTTCATTATGTACACATTAGCAGTGTTGCGAATAACGGCGTTAAAAATAACGGCGTTACGTAACGACGTCATTTTGTCAGTAACGGGATAAAATAATTAATTACTTTTCCTGTCGTTATAACGCCGTTGACGTTACTGGTCGTTACAAGTGTTGCGTTACTATATATTGATATACTAACAGTAATCCGAGCGGACCTCTGCTCAGGCTAGTGAGGAGTAACAGGTGTTACACCAAGAACTGTGAC
>BRDA01075923.1:10000-23611 GCA_036984385.1 Crenuchus spilurus | reverse complement strand
GGACTTGTGTGAAAATATTTATGCAGAAATATAGAAATATAGACCCTTGTAAAGGGTTCACAAACTTTTAAGCACCACTGTATATGGCTTCATTTGATCTAATTACCACTATTTGCTCACATTTACGACCTGTGCCAACATTCTCAATCATTAAAATTATTTATTGATAGTGTTTAATAGTAAAAAAGCAACACAAAAATATTATTTATATTATTTTAATTAATAAAATAATTTTCAGCCCAATACATTATATTAATATATTGGTACAGTATGTAAAAGTGAAAAATAATGATCAATGGTCATATATATGATGTGCTGAAGAAAATATAGCATTGTAAACATTTTTAATGTGATATTTAATGGAAAAAACCATTTAAAAATGGTTAGAGTTTTAATATTTTAATACAGGAACTCACATTACTGTAACATGTTACATTATAGTGTGTTACTCCCAACACTAGTATGTATAACAATATGCAGATAGCTTTTGTCTGCTTAAATTTACTTCTTTATCCTTAATCTTCAATGGACATTACAGCCTGTGATGCATGTGGTGGATAATTCAGTCTAGGCAATAATGAAATTTAAATATGTGCTATATGCTGCCTTATGTTACATTTTTGGCCACCTAAGTTGGAAACTACTGCCTCCCTTTGCAATACATCTTCATGCTAATTGTATATGTCCAGTCGAGAGTTTTCCCCAAGTGGCCATTTTCCTCGAGTCTTAGAACATTCCGCTCTGATGAGCAACAAGATTAAAATGCTCTCTGGGTGACAAGCAGAACCGACTATGAAACGAATGTCCCCCAGTTATAATGCAGTTAGTGATGTGCTCTCTGCTTCCTGTTTGACAGAGAGGAGAGGTGTGCGTGGAACGCTGTTTATTTCACATTTCCCCTCTACAGCATACACACAGTGCCTGCCAGAACCTCTGATGAATGAAGATGGAGATTTGGGCTCGCAGGCTTACCGTACCTTACTCTGCATTGTCTACGGTAACTCAGCCTCAACCATCACAATCAGTGCCTTCCTTTGTGAGTCATTCAGATCATTAAATGAGGTTCTCACAGTGTGTCTGTTAGTACATTCCTGATCACAATCCTTTAGAAATCGTTGAGCAGGGCATTTGACTATTTTAGCCAAACCCAGCACTGGGTACCCACACTTTCACACCAGTTCAATTTAGAGTGATCATTTCACCTGACCTCCATGTTTCCAGACTCTGGGAGGAAACTGGAGACCCTAGAAAAAACCCATGTAGGCATAGAACTCTACCCAAATGGGGAGCCAACCACCAAGCCACCGTGCCACCTGAATTTCTAAACTTAACCATTTTTTGTCAGAATTGCTTTTTATGAACATAGCATGTAGATATTATTTGTCATTTTGGTTTGATGTGGTCAATATGTGGAGTCATTGGGAGTCCAATGCAAAGAAACTGATGCCAAAGCTAAACAAATGTGCAATTTTCCCTGCTTGAGTGAGCTGTACCTCATCAAAATGTGGTGCTACATCATGGTAACCTGAGAGAACTTGCTTTACAACTAATGATTCTTTCCTGGGTAAGTCAAGTGACTAGCAAGAATGCTTTTGTGAGGAGAACTTAGGATAGTTATAAACAGTCTGTAAACAGCATTAGCTAGTATATAACAAAACACTGAATTGCAGTTTTTTTCCTCTCCAATTTATTAAGTTCTCCTGATTACTTATTGCCATGCTGGAGGGTGAAGGCTAACATATACTTATGCTGGTATGTGACGCCAACTACACCTTTATGAGCTGTGCTACTGCAATGTTGTTGGACAACTCAACCAACAGCTGGTTCTCTTATATCACCTAAGAGACACCCATGTTGTCTACATTACACTGAGTGTTAGGTAGAGAGCACAGATTGGTGGATATGCAGTGCACCACATCTCAGCTAGAAACCATGTTAAAAAGTCAAACAGCCTCAAGAGTGATCATTCCCAGAGTCAAACATCTCTCTTGTTCCCTTTCTCTCTTCTAACCTCCCTGTGGGAATTCACATCCGCCATTTGAGGTTTCTAGATAACTGTGTTCTTTCTCATTTTTCCTAACTACGCACTGTTCCCAAGCAGTGTTTGGAAGAGATTAAATAAAGACAAAGTGCTCTTTAAAAACAGGGGACAAGGGGCAGCTGAAGACCAGCTGTGGCAAGAAAAAAAACATGTTTTATTCAAGGTTTTACAGAATATTCAGACTTTAGCCCTCTGGAGTCTGAGGGTATTTCAGACACTCTGATGTAGTCTGACATGCCTTTTTTTTTTTTTTTTAACAAATTACATCCATCTAAAATAACTTTTTCCCAAAGTTTTACACAGGTTTTTGTTCAGTACAAACTCAGCAACAACAGTGTCAAAACAGTAAGAGTGTCATAAATCTATTTTTTTATTTAATCTGCTCTAAACTTAGACTTTGCAAAAACCTATTTTCAGATGTGCTGATATGAAAAACACTCTAAACATTTCTTGCCAAGACTTTTGAGCTCAGAACTGAATAAACAGAGGTGTTGGCTACACACTGATAATTACAATTTTTAGAAATTGTATGTGGTTTTATTTCTTAACAAATGTGAGGTGACACTCTGTTTCCACTCAGTCACTAAGCATACATTGAATTTTCATGAGATATGTGTAAAACACTCAGATGAGAGGTCTTTGTTTGGTTCACATTCCACAGATTCCATGGGTGGTAATTTAACCAATGGAATGTCCAGAATTACCATGTCATTATCTTATTATTATTATTAATGGCAGAAAAAATGCTATATGGTCTGACTCACTCTTACAAATATGTGTCTGCTTATTTAAGCTCCTCTCACAAATATATAAAAAAAATATTTCAATTTAAGTTATATATATTTTGAAAAGTAGACCTTTTAATGTTTCCAGGGTGTGTTTTGATTTGTTTCTAGGAAAAAAAAATTGTTTTGTTCCTGCAGGTGGGTCCGCTGACTCCAAAGGGTTAATAAACTCAGTTGGACATACAAATAAAGCAGTAATGATTACTAAGAATTTGTTTATTTTATACCGCAGAAGGGATGCTAGTACAGATATTACTATGGTAGATTTTTAGGATTGTTAACTTTTTGTAAGGGCCAAAAAATGTGCTATGATAATGCCAAAAAAAAAAGAATTTAAATAAATAATGTATTTGCATTAGGCTAGTTTTTTACAAGATATTCTCTATGCTAAATTGTAGGGTACTCTAGCTAGGCTAGCTTTGTAAGATATAATCTGTGCTACTTTGTTTTCAATATACTCTAGTTCAGCTTTATTTTGTAGGGTTTACTCTATGCTAGTTTGCAGATTGCTTTACCTAGGCTAGTTTTTGTATGTTAGTGTATCAGTTTGTTTGCAGGGAGTTCTAGCTAGGCTCATTTTTATAGGATACGATCTATGATAGTTTGATTGCAGGGTACTCTGGCTAGGCCAGTTTTTTGTAGGGTATACTCCATGCTAGTTTGTTTGCAGGGTACTAGCTAGCTTTTTTTTTTTTGGTATGTCATACTTTATGCTAGTTTGTTTGCAAGGGTACTCTAGCTAGGCTAGTTTTTAGTGGGGTATTATATGATAATTTGTTTGCAGTTTACCTACGCTAGTTTTTTGTATAGTACTCTAGGATAGTCTGTTTACAGGGTACAGGCTGTGCTAGTTTTTTTTGTAGGAAATTCTAATCAAGTGTTTTTGTGCTTGCTTGTGGGGTAGGCAATGTGTTTTTCTGCATGGTACATGTACAAAATGTACAATTTACTTTTCAAATCATTTTAGTTTAGATGTACTTTTTGAAACAGGTACTTGACAAAAATCCAAGTCAATGCCCTAGTGAGCAAATTAAGGGGAGGAGTTGGGAGGGTTCTGTGGGATACCTCATAAACCAAATTTACCCCCCTCCCCTTCCCCCATACGTGATTAAGCTAATCCCAATGCCCTGTTGCCATCAGTTGCAGCATCTATAGTGCAACTTTCTATAGAATATGTCAGTCTAAATTTATCCATAAAATAGTAGTTCAACATCCTGCAATCCTATCTGAATGTTCAAAATTGTAGCCACCTACAAAAAGTGAACAAGTCAGCAGAGAATATACCATTCAGTTTTCAATTCACTTCACTTTAAACATACATTTTAGAACAGGTGTTTTCATAAAGGAACTTTATAGAAATCCAAGACCAAGCCCCTAGTGAACCAGTAAAAGGAGACAACGTAAACACTTTAAACAACTGAAGTGTTTTAGTGCAATTTTCTATAGAAAATGTGACGCACAGTAAAGCTAAAGTTCTTTGACATTGGCTTGGTTTTTCATGGTCAGAGCAGTATATATCTGATTAGGGCATATACTATACAGGTATTTTAGTAGAATCCCCAATTACAGCCTTAATTAAAACTTAAATTTGCACAGCCTCTAGTTTTAATGAATTTGCTAAAAGGTTAGTATTGTTTTAAGGACCTAAAATATGGAGACAGGCAAGGATACCTTTTGTAAAAGGAGGAGGCTTAAAGTAAAGTAAAAGGTAAAGTTTTGGACGTTTCAGTAAGGGTTCCAGAAAAAAAGACTTTTCTTCCAGGTTTAAAAGCTTAGGACGTCTGGTTTTATGATCGAGCACACATACTAGCCATGTTAAAAAAGATTAGATCCAGTGAACAGATTTTGCGCTGCAGTGTTGATTCACCTTGCGATTTCTTCATCATTGGACGCTTTGATTTCTGAGAGGATATTGCTCTGTCAAAGCCTCACCATTGCTGTCGATTTGAATCCAAAACCAATTTGTGTTGATGTTTTGAGGTTTTCACTATGCATGGTGTCAGTCTGTTCTCCCATATCACACTAGATTCTCTGTATCAGCCTTTAGCCGACAGTTTATATGCCCATTCACTGTCATTGAAAAGTCAGATAATGGTTTAATATGGTTTTAGTATTCCCCAGAGAGCAAAATTTTCTGGCCCTCATCCCCCATTTCATGTGGCCCACTTGCCACTTGGGTGGACTGCTCCCGGTTGCAAGATGTGAGCCACATATATGCCAAATGTAGGAAACACTGCCATATCTGTGCCAGAAGTGGACCAATCTCACCTAATTTTTTTCCATGATATGTGCTCTTAATTATAACCAGAGATTTCTAAACATAAATAAAGTAGTTATAGACCTAAAAACACTTCAATGGATAACCTCACCTGACCATGACTGGGCTTAATCTGTGTCCGGAAAGTCGTCCCATAGACATTAGTGCTAATGCTTCCTGTGTGGCCATAGGCTGCAGCTGTGCTCGTCACTGTTCTGCAATCAGTTTGCTTGGGTCATTAAAGAGCTGTTGCTTTCTGCAGTTACTATGCCGACAGAGAGGGATGAGGGAGGTGGAAGCCTCTGATGGCAAGAGAGGAGCCATCTGGCCCTTATTATGAGGCGCTGGACTGAGAAGATGCAAAGGTTGACTGTGGAAATCAACCATGCTGAATTAACTCCTGTAGTGTTCATTAGGTACCGTATACTGTAAAAGTATTATACGCACAATATGAGGTCCTTCAAGTCCATTTAAGTCTGTTTGTGCATTGTTTTTGTGTTTAAAACTCAGTATAGATCAAATAAAATTTATTTAAAGCATTCCTGAAATAAGAGTAAACAAGAACCTACACTTTAGGTGCCAAAAAATGTTTATTATTAGAATAATGGTGTGTTTAAGACAGATTTATGGAAATGACACCTGTTCTGATTGGTTACCCTGGGTAGTGCAAAGAAGCATCGATAGGGTGAAAGTTTCAATGCCAGCCTCAAATGGTTTCTCCAGTGAAAAGAACTGTGAGGGGAAAGAAGAAAGTGAAAGTAAATTTATGCTCACTCTGACCTCTGACCTCTGGTCTTGTTGAAAGCTGAAACACTTCTCTTTTGTAACTCAATTTTTTATTGTTTTTAGATATTCATACAGGAGTAACATTAGTAATAGAGAGAGAAAAAAAGGAAAAACAAGGACAAACAGGAAAAATCACATACATATATTCAAAAACACCTACATTTTCTGTTCTGGCTCAGGTCGATGCATTGTATCCCACGAAAGGGAAAGGGAAAAAAGGGCTTTGTGGGTGAACTAGGCAACCCCAAACAGGCCTGTCTTATTTCGCAGCATTTTCCTGAATAAAGTAATGCCATTCTGAAACACTTCTTATAACTTCATTTTGAATGGGCAGGCCTGAACTACTGTAGGCTTTACTGGATTTTGTGACATCACAAATACCAATGATGTTTTTGCAGCTTAGTTTCCATACATGGCTTGTATGCTTTCTTTGCAAACATTCACAGTGTCTACATACCATATGGTTTAAAAGGAAATTGGTAATTTAAATGAATGCATTTGCCTTACAGAAAGTAAATTACTGCTATACACAGAAATAACTTCAGATTTAACTTCTTTGCCTTGATTGTTATGCCAGAGTGTCAGTGTAGTAGTAATATCAAAGTCATTATGCTCCAGCTCTTAATTTGTAATAGTGTCTGATCATGAAATGATGAAGGGAAGAAACAGAAGAATGACAAAAATAATAACAGTTGAAATTGATGCATAGCAGTGTCACTTTGTATTGGTTGGCAACAGCTTAACGAGGGGGCTGTGTTGTCATTTACTCTGGGGCACTCATTTGCCAGTCATGTTCACTTCATAGGGCACTTCTTCATGGGCACAGTGAGTAAGGGCCAGTGAATCAGGCAAACATGCTCTCCTCAAAGGGCAACTAATCAAAGGGAGGGTGAAGGTAATTAGTGACTCTGCTGCTTTCTACTAAATCTCAGTATCTGCACTGCCGGCCGTTGGGAAAAATCCAGAAGTCTTGGAGGACACCAATGACAGAATGCTTTCAAAGAAACTGTGGTTTCATCAGTGGTCAGTGTCTTACCACAGGTTGTACATTTTCATCTATTGAGATACATTTTCTACAATATTTAACGAGTCTGGCTGCAGATAGAGGTACAAAGTTATTCTAATAAGCTCCGCGGGAAAGAAGTAGTTAAATTCAGTGTTTAAGGTGGTAGTAATTTCAGGCTCCTGCAGATGGCATTGCTCAAGGATGACCGGGCTATAAAAACCTGCAGCATGTGCAACAAGATTCATAGATTGAGAAGGGGGTGGTACAGTGCACTGAACGTCTTGTTTGTTGTGTGGTAAATCATGCAAAGTCACGATTGGCACCCAGGGCACCCATTTGGGCATGCAGGTGTAAAGGAAGTAGTTGAATTTGAACATTGTTGTGAAGGAGCTGCATTGACTTCTAGAAGTAATTGTTGCCCTGAAGTGAAGCGATTTTCATTCACAAGCTGTGAAACCTGTCGGTGGTCTCTGTCAGTTTCACAATTCTGAGAAGAATTTCCTGTGGACTGGGATTTTTTTCCTGTGTGACTGCACATTTCAATACACCTGCAAATCAGCTACTTCCTTCATAGTCTCGCCAAATACAATCGCTCGTTTTAGCCAAACTTCCACACATTGAACGAGACATACACTGCTCAATCTATGAATGCCATCATGCACCCCGCAGGTATTTAAAGCCTGATCATCCTCATACGGCGCCATCTGCAGGAGCCTGAAGTTACTACCACCTTAAACATCAGACAGGGTTTACTGCATGTATAAATAGGTGAGCACACTAGTCAGTTGTAGCAGAGTGTAAAACCATCTTTGTGGGCAAAAGTTATGATCTGACTGATGTCAAAAAGCTCATGATAATAGGGTACCAGGTGAAGGGTGGAAAGGTGAACTTTAGTGAAGCTGTAGTGAAGGTGTACTGAGAATGGGCTTCTTGTATTATATAACAGTGGTGACCAATGAACCAATGATGCCAGAGGAGAAGAATGACTGGTACAGAGTGATCAACACTACAGTGGACCAGAAAACTTCTTTAATGAACACACAAGCAAAGAAAGTGTCAGGGATCACCAACCATTACATCTGGCCCTGCAATGCAGATGCATGGTTAATGGCTCTGATTTGAGTGTGTATGTACATCTACAGAATCACTATAAGGTTGTCTGAACAGAACAATCCTTTGCTAATAATAATTGCTGTAATAATAAGTTGTGTAAGGCCTAGGTCACATATTGATTGGGTGGAATTGTTTGGATTGATTAGATTTGATTTGACATTTTAAACGCCAGCCTTAATAAGCTGGCCCCGGTTAATTGTTGCCAAGCCTTACGCATCGTCATATTCAGTATTATGACAGTACACTTTTAGTATTGATCTCTCTCTCTCTCTCTCTCTCTCCCTCTAACAGGCTGCTGTGCTGCCAGAGTTCTGGTTAGCTGCCTGACATGCTCAGGTGTAATTGCTGTAGAAGACAGGCTCTTCTGCAGCTGCCGAAGTCCAGTCAGGCTGGCCAAGGTGGTCAAACCCTGCTGCCCTCCACTGGCCCTAATGCTTTTCAGTCCCACCTGCTTCACTGCCCACACTCTACAGCCACACTGAGCTGTGTTCAGGTTTCAGGTCATGTTAAAGGTGTGAAAATGTCCTCTGTGATAGCTGAAGAGTGACTCTTTTTGTTGTTATTGGCATATTAAACTTTGCACTGTAAACAGGGTGGCATCTACATTACTAGCAAATACACCTCAAAGTCCTTAGAGAGGTGACTGGAGACAACCACCACTTTACACTCTTATTATTCATTCATTCATTCATTATCCCACCTGCTTAATCCTTATCAGGGTCGCGGTTAGTCCCCTACCCCTTCACTGGGCGCAGGGCATTACACTATTCAACCAAGCCCAGGACAGGGCGCCAATCCATCACTGGGTGTACACATATGCACACACACACACACACACACACACACACACACTTACAGACATTTTAGAGTACCAAACCACCTGACCTCCATGTTTTTGGACTGTGGGAGGAAACCAGAGTCCCCGGAGGAAACCCACGCAGACACGGGGAGAACATGGAAACTCCGCTCAGATGTGGACTCGAACCCAAGACCTCAGCGCTGAGAGACGAACGTGTTAACCACTAAGCCACCGTGCCGCCACACTCTTATTAATGACTGTTATATTCTTTTTCTAACTTTATTTAGAGGCATGGGTGCTATTAAGTATAGTGTATACTGTCTTATATTACATGGTGCCCTGTCCTGGGCTTGGCTTGGATAAACTGTAATGCCCAATTCTGCGAATGGTGAGGGGATAAGGGACCACAACCCTGATCAGGATTAAGTGGATGTTGCAAGGCATTGGAGTTGTTTATACATGGTGTCACATTAGCTTCTTTACCCAAACGATTGTGAATAACTTTAATGCTTAATAAAGATCTGGTGATGAAATTTGGTGTAACTATACCTCACTGTGTGTGAAAATGATTGGCATGCACAATTACAGTGCAGGTAGACAGGTGTTAATGCTTGATGACTGATATTCGCAGCTGTCGGAATAGAAGCCGGCGCCCAGCCAGCCATCTCCATTAGCCACTGAAGTGAGACATTAAAACCCTCAGTTAACGTTGGATATTTCACCCTGCAAATTGTGCAAGGATCCAGTAGTAATAGTAATAGCCTCATAAAACATTTGGAAGCCAGAGATTTGGCCATTTTATCAAAGTATAATGTTTGTCTCAGTCAATAGAGGACATACTGGTCTTGTCTGAAGTGTAGTTCTGGTCCCTCTGGTGGTCACCATATCTCCAAATAAACTACACTTACCCAATCCAGTAATAGTCACCTAAATAATCCAGTCATTTCAATCAAAACCTGTTCAAACTGTATCCAGACCAGTCTAGTCAGTCTGGATGTGGTTTGAGGTGTTTAAGAAATGCTTTGCTGGTGTAATTTTGATGAAAACATTGAAGCTATTTAGGTGACTATTGAGAATTTGAGCTTATGTTTTGGCTGTTGTGAGTGGAATAATATGCAAACAGGATTTCTGGGCAAGGCATTCATGTAAATGATGTAAATGAAAGTTTTGTCTTGACTGGTGGCCTACTGGTTTGTAATTGTCTGGTGGATGTGACTTGGTGGTGTTGTGGAACATAGGCCAAGAGAGCATCTCAGAAAGATGTGGTCTGTTTCTCCACAAAAGAAATTGTGTTGAATCTCCTGACCTCCCTCCTGCGCTCTTTCTTTTGTGAGTTTATGAAAGGCTGTTTTCCTGCTGCTGCTGGTGATAGAGGAGAAAATCTCTGGCCAGCTTAAGCAGCCAGCGCTTGTAAATCAAGACTGGCCAGCTTTCAGAAATCGATATTTACCCCCAGTCTTCTCCTGTAGCACACAGCCCTGCTGTCAGTGTGAGCCTGGCTATCAATGACACCTGCTCTGATTCAGGCTCTCAACTCCTACTCTCATTCAGACTCTCTCTCTCTCTCTCATACACACACACACACACACAAATTCATCTCTTCTCCTCTGTCGTTTATTTCCTGCCTTTGTTTATCTCCCACCACTATGACTAATGTTCTTTCTCTCGTCTCTCTGTCTCTGTCTTTCATTCTGTCACTCAGAGTCTCTCTCTCTCTTTCCTTCTTTGTCTCAATGTCTGGTACATTCATCCATCCACCCATCCATGGTAGGTTTCTTTCCCCTTAACTCCCTCTCTCACTTTTTCTCTCACTATTTAAATTTTTCTGTCTGTCTTTCTGTCGTTCTATCTATCTATCTATCTATCTATCTATCTATCTATCTATCTATCTATCTATCCATCCATCCATCCATCCATCCACCCATCCATCCATCAATCTATTGAGCTCCGGTAGATCCCTTTCTCCGTAAATCTCTCTCTCTGTCTCTCTGTCTCTCTCTCTTTCTTTCTTTCTCTCTCTCTCTCTCTCTCTCTCTCTCTCTCTCTCTCTCTCTCTCTCTCTCTCTCTCTCTCCCAACCACACACACCTAAATATCACTTTATGGTTTCTTTGCTCTGTTGTTTTTTAAGTCCAGGCTACATTTAAGAACATGGCTCATGTTTAAATCAATGAGTTTGGTCACAGCGGATTCACATCCAAGCCACATTGATCCACAGCTGCTTTTTCTCCTCACTGAGTCAAACAGAAGTAAAATCAGAGAGACAGAAGTGCCCATAGTGATCAGTGTTTCAGCTGAGCATAAACCACTGATGTACTGGCCTTCTCTGATGCTTAGCTGATCAGCTGCTTAGTCCTTTTCCATGGGAAACGGTGCAGTGCAGAGGAAATGACTTTCCAGTGGTGGTTATAAGAAAGAGGGGTTTGGAGGTCATCATTACGCCAAGTCTTTCATCAGTGCTCTGTTTCTGACCACAGAGCTTGTTTGGATATTTTTGAGTGGTGGTCCATTTTTGGTACACTGATGTATGTGAAAACCAGCTCCACACACACAACTGGTCAGCACTCATCAGCAGTCCTGTGGTGGATGGAGTAGAGTGTGAATGATGACAGATGTCTACAGTATGTAGTCAGCCTGGTTCACATCAAAGGATGATTGGGCCATAAAAGGTCTCTCAATTTCAGGGTGATTGTAACCGATTGAACCCAGATGATCCTGAAGTCGGGGTGGCACGGTGGCTTGGTGGTTAGCACATTCGCCACTCAGTGCTGGGTTTTTCCCGTGTCTGTATGGGTTTCTTCCGGTATGTCTGGTTTCCTCCCACAATCTAAAAACATGGAGGTCAGGTGGATTGGGTACTCTAAATTGTGTGTGTGTGTGTGTGTGTGTGTGTGTGTGTGTGTGTGGACCCAGTGATGGATTGGCACCCTATTCCTGAGCATAGTTGGGATACTGTAATGCCCTGCCCTGTGCCCAGTGAGGGGGTAGATGACTAACCATGGATCAGATAAGGATTAAGTGGGTGGGATAATGGATGGATTGATTTATATTGAAGTCTGTGGTGTCAATAATCCAATATTTACACCTCCGATCTTCCCAAAGTGCAGTCAGGGCTGCACCCCATTGAGAATTGTAAATATTACACATATTCAATATTTAGACTCAGTATCCTGTAATGTGGGGTAGACACTTGACGTCATGCCTGAAAGACCATCAACCAATGTGAGCTGAGCTGAACTGAAGGTATACAGAAGTTAAAAGCACGGTGGCTAAATCACAAGTGAGGTGACTTACGGAGCTTTGGCAACAGCATGAGTGTCTTTATAATGCGTGCTGTTATAGTTTCATCCAATTTTCCTTTTTTCCAGAAAGGTCTCACAATTAGCATTATAATGGTTTTGTCATCATCTGCCATGTTTGTTTACATCTAGGTCATGAGAAACTTGATATATTGCATGTTTTGAGGCTTGGAGCCATTTCAATTCAGGGCAGATGGTGTTGTGTGGGTGCCTTTAAAACTAACAACAATCAAGAACAGAAAAATCTGTTTGGAGTGTCTCAACATCGAATAGGCTAAAGGTAGCTGGAGGTATACCTCATGAGGTATGAGGTAGTTATGTCTAATAAAGTGGCCAGTAGTATCTTGTTGAGTTATTGGCGTCCACAGTTTTGCCGGTGAGTAGATAATGAGTTGAGAAGGCTGTAAGAGACTGCAGTCCCTGAAGAGCACACCTGCAGGGCAGTAATGATTCCTCTTACATCAGTCTGCATTTGCAGTTCTTCATCTGCTAATGAGATTGATTGACTGGCATTGATTTATTTATTGAGGTCATCCAGTGGATGCAAATGTGTCACAAACATTCTTCAGCTCATACTACCTTGTATATTTGTTTGGAAGATGTAGTATAAGAATTAGTGTGGCTTTGTCTGACACTGTACACTCTACAGGGATATTTTTGATGCACAAAGATACAGATGATGGAAAGGTGTCCTTAGAGGTACAACATGGTTTTAAGGTGTAATAGTCCATCTTAAAGGCTCTTTACTTGGACTTTTCCAGGAGAAAATGAAAGTAAAAGTCTGGAGTCAGGACATGCTGAGTGATGTCAATACAACTCAACAAATCAATTCATTACAGCACAATCTGATAGAGTTACATTCTCTATCTAAAGGTGCTGAATAGACTTTGAGCAACAACATCCCACTGATGGTCCAATGCCTTTTACTGTGTGTAGTTTGTGTCACCAGTTTGTGAGGTTTCACATATGCAAGACCATTAGCACAAAAGCAAATAACAGTGATAATGTTGCATGTGAAGGTCTGGGATATATTAGATGGTTAGAGAACATTCATTTCTACCATAAAAACTCAGGAAAGGATGTTAGCAGAGAGATTCATTATTGGGGTCTAGGCCCTGCTTCCAGCCCAGATCTGCAGCATTCAGTCTAGAGCAGATACTGCCAGACAGATGGAGGCATGGGCAGAGCCACCCCACTGGGCAAGAAGACTGAGACCAACCTAGTGGTGGTGGTGAGGAAGGAGCATGATGGCACCTGCAATCGAAAAAGTAGAAACAAGATGCTTCCCTTTAAAGTTGAGTAGTAACTTGTGATTGGCTAGCAAGCCCAATGAATGAGTGATAGTACTGGCTTAGGAAAACACTGATGAGCATTACATTTTTATTGCAGAACTTTCACTTTCATTTCCTGTAGACAATGTGTTGGACATTGGAGAACAATATGAATAGATGACTGGGTTTGAGTACCTTCAACATGGTAAAGTATCTGTGGGATGTTCAATCTACTGCAGCTTCACCTGCCAACTT
>BRDA01075923.1:0-7500 GCA_036984385.1 Crenuchus spilurus | reverse complement strand
CGTTAGGGCCACAGGTCAGCACTGTTGGCTGATTTTCCTGCTTTAACAGGCTGCTATTGCACTGCAGCAGATCAAGTATACTCAGCTTCATAGTGAACTCTTACTGTACAAGGTTGCTTTGAAGTGACATGAGACTGTCACACATAAAAAACATCAATCTACCATCCATCTTCCAAGTTAAGGTATTTAATCAACATCATAATGATTTTTACCTTCCTACTGATATTCCTTCTAATGCTAAAATAGATTTTTTACCTGATTTTCTCCCCAATGTGTTGCCATTCGTCCCAGATTTTAGGAGGGTGCAGACTAACACAGGCCTCCTCCAATGCATGTGAAGTCAAGCTCCACCTCTTTTGCAATTCTGATACATTGCCGCCGGGCAGCCAACACACTCAAAGAATTCTTATTATTATTATTGTTGCACATTGTTGCCTCAAAGTAACTTACCCCCAAATAACTCTGACAAATGTAATTAAAATTTATATTTTATTTTTAAATTGTGAAACTTAGTGCATCTCCAAGAATTACTGTTTATAAGTAATTCAAAATGTAAAACATCATATATTCTATATTTGATACATGTAAAGTGACCTTTTTTGTTTTAATGTTGATACTGTTTGAATAGTAATTTACATGTCATGTCACAAGCCGTCATCGCTTCGCGATGGTAGGCTGCACAGACGAGTCACCTTAGTTTTTGACTTAATTTGTGCTCTGTGGGATAAATAGACTGACTAAGCATCCCAATCTCTTGTCAGCCCTGCAGTTGACTCGATGTTGTGCTAAGTTGCACCTAGCATACACCTCATCATGAAAAATCAACATTCAGTGTTATTAGCAGTAAAGCAACATAACACTTAAAGTTATAAGAACCGTGCTGCAGCCCACAGTTCCAGGTCCCGTTGGATGGGGAGTGTGATCGCTCTTTGCCTGGAACCTCCTCTTCGACCTTACCATCAAGGGTGGCCCTACCAGGAGCATAGCTCCAGATGGTATCGCTCTTAGATTCAAAGGTTCTCTCAAGCTTCTCCACCACGGCAAGGTAGCGATCTCAGGAGAAGATAGTAATTTACTCAAAATTTAAAAATTAAAATTAAATATTCTAATAATTTGAGATTCTGAATTTAGATTTCTGATCTAAATAATCTACACTAAAACAAAAACAAAGGCTTGAAATACCTTTTACATGTAATGCATATGAAATATAACAGTTTACCCTTTTCAATTATTTACAACA
Organism: Crenuchus spilurus; assembly: GCA_036984385.1. Lineage (NCBI taxonomy): Eukaryota > Metazoa > Chordata > Actinopteri > Characiformes > Crenuchidae > Crenuchus > Crenuchus spilurus. Next base: position 6,260 of record BRDA01075923.1, on the reverse strand, counting down.
AATTAACATTTTCACAATATTAGAATTTGTTGATGTGCTGATGACAATCAGGTGTGAGTGGACACCCTGTTATATTTAAAGAACAGGGATCTATCAAAGTCTGCTCTTCACAACACATGTTTGTAGAAGTGTGTCATGGCACAAACAACGAAGATTGTTGAGGACATCAGAAATAGTTGTTGATGCTCATCAGACCAGAAAAGGTTGCAAAACCATCTCTAAAGGGTTTGTATTCCACCAATCCACAGTCAGACAGATTGTGCACAAATGGAGGAAGACTCTCCCCAGGAGTGGTCGACCAACAAAGATCACTCCAAGAGCAAGGTGTGTAATAGTCAGCAAGGTCATAAACGACCCCAGAGTAACTTCTAAGCAACTGAAGGCCTCCCACGCATTGGCTAATGTTAATGTTCATGAGTCCACCATCAGGAGAACACTGAACAACAATGGTGTGCATGGCAGGGTTGCAAGGAGAAAGCCACTGCTCTCCATAAAGAACATTGCTGCTCGTCTGCACTTTGTTAAAGATCACATGGACAAACCAGAAGGCTATTGTTTTGTGTGGACAGGTGAGACCAAAATAGAACTTTTTGGTTCTATACTCTAGTATACTGGAAATGCACTTCCAGGCATAGATGTGCCACTGAGGAAAATCCCATTGAGTTTCAAAGTTTAGATATGAAAACATTGGGTGTTCTTAGCATTGTTATGCCTTTATGCTTTTAATGGATTTTTTCCTACTTTGCTATCAGTGTACCATATAAGTTAAAGTAAATGCTTTTCTGCCAATATTCCATTACAACTCTTATCCGACAGGACCAGAGTATCCATCAGTTTGCATTATTGCAGGGCCACAAGCCACTGGCCTTGTCCCAGAGCAACCTCTAATCAGCCTTTGCTGAACTCTCCTCTGGAAGAGGGTCAATAGCTTGAAATGAATTGATTAAGTCCAGTGTATGCTCAGAATAATAATAGATGCTGCACCATGTTGGAGATGTTTTTAGTTATGCCAGAGACATTATCCGAGGTGGAAACTGGCTGATTGGTTTAGCGGTTGGAATATGAACAAATTGTTTGTAGTTTGAGAATTTTGTTATGTGAAGTCCCGCCCACCAGTACACAGAGCCAGAAAGAAGTGACAAAAGTGCCAGATGGAAGTGATGGAAGTTCTCACTGTTTCTAATCAATATGTACATCTTAACATCTCAGTAGTTTACTTTTGTCCATTTGAGCCAATGAACAAACATTTGTGATGTTTGCAAATACATTTATGCATCATCAGAACCTTTTCTTGTCAAACTGATTGACCAGAGCACACCAGAGCTCATATACAGCACAACAGAGCTTTATACAGTCTTTACAGCAGTAGTGAACAGAACCAGCACCAAGAAACCTAGTTAAACAGGTGCAAGAATTTAGTCTAGCAGTAAGAAACACAACTGGCAATGACAACCCACCTACTGAAGCTCAACCCTAGTAAGACTGAGCTTCTATTCATTCCCAGAACCACTTCTTGAACTTCTATATTGTTTGAGAACTCCATGGTCATTCCTTCTCAAGAAGCAAGAAGCCTTGGTGTGATCCTTGTTGATCAGTTTTTTACTTTTATCACAAACTTGACTCAGTTGTGCAGGTTCCTTCTCTTCAACCTTCAACGGATTCAAGTGCTTGTCCAGTCTCTCGTCGTCTCAAGACTTGACTATTGCAACTCATTCTTGTCTGGTCTTCCTATGTGAGCCATCAGGCTGCTGCAGCTGATCCAGAATGCAGCTGCTCGGCTGGTCATCAATCAGCCCAAGTTCTTCCACATCACTCCACTGCTATCTTCACTTCACTGGCTTCCTGGCTTCCACTCGCGTCAGATTCAAAACCTTGATGTTTGTCTACAAAGCAAGAAATGGACCAGCCCCTCTCTACCCAATGGCAATGGTCAAGTCTCAAGCTGCATTTCGATCCCTTCGAGCTTCTAGTACGGCTCGACTTGACCCGTCATTTTTCAAGACTAGCATCAAAACTCTTCTCTGTCCTAGCAACAAGGTGGTGGAACAAACTCCAACTGACTGTTCAGACAGCAGAGTCCCTCACAGTCTTCAAACACAGACTGAAGACCATCTCTTTGTGGAGCACTTAAGCGAGGACTAGTTTAAAACACTTATTGTAATGCATTTTAATGCTCTTATATTGTGTATAATTGTGTATCTTTCCTTCTTTCTAGGTATTAGTGATGGTTTTGTTCTAACAGTGTCTGAACTGAAGAGAAGTTTGGACACTAACCTGTCTGTAGTGAGGGGACTAACCTTTTCAGGATTATGCCAGTGGGATAATGAATAGATGGACTGAGACTATCACTGATGAACACTGAACTCATCGTCATGATCATGTGCTTTTGGGCAATGCTGTTCTGATTGGTTGATGTCAAAGCTTTGGCGACATGGGGGGACTAACAGCATAGTAATTCCATTCCATTATCACACCTGCTTAATCCTTATCAGGGTTGCGGTTAGTCCCCTACCCACTGGGCGCAGGGCAGGGCATTACACTATTCAACTAAGCCCAGGACAGGGCGCCAATCCATCGCTGGGTGCACACACACACACGGCCAATTTAGAGTACCCAATCCACCTGACCTCCATGTTTTTGGACTGTGGGAGGAAACCGGAGTCCCCGGAGGAAACCCATGCAGACACGGGGAGAACATGGAAACTCCGCTCAGATGTGGACTCGAACCCAAGACCTCAGCGCTGAAAGGCGAACGTGCTAACCGCTAAGCCACCGTGCCGCCCACAGCATAGTAATCATATTGGCAAACTGGTCTTAATGTTTTGGCTCATCAAACTTCAGTTTGGGGTCAGGGAAAACAATTCCTTTAATAAGAACACTGGTCCTAGATCAGTCAGCAGCTCCTATACTCAACACTCGACACTGAGTGGAAGTTAGTAATGACCTGGATAGAAGCAGAAGAACCTGTTCGCTTTTCTGCGACTTTCAGGGATAAATATAGTCCAAGTGTGAGAAAGCACAATGGTTGGATGAAAAGGAAACTAGGGTATGCATACTTTGGGGACATCACAGAAAGCAAGGACATAGTTAGAGAGTTCAGTGCTGCATTGCCTTGAGTCCAGTATGAAAATAATTTATCCAAAACGAACAAAAGTATTTCTGTGATATGATGCTCTGCTGCATTTTTTGTTTACCATCTGCTGCACTATTTTTTGCAGTGTCACTTCAGCATCTAACAAATTTAGTCCTAACAAATTTAGTCCTAAAACACTCCCTTAAGCTTCAAGTTGGCTTTTTGAATTTTGAATGTTCTTCCTTGAACGTTTTTCAAACGTTCTTTGAGTGTTCATGGTTCTATATAATAATAATAATAAAAACAAAAGAACCCTTGAAGAACCATGTCTTTTAAGATTGTATAGCTCATCCAAAATTATTGCAATATTTCATTTGTAGTTTGAGTAAATTACGTTTCATACAGTATCCTTGACTTACGAGTTTAATTTGCTCTGTGACTGAGCTCTTAACTGAATTTGCTCATATATCAAATTAAATTTCCCCATTAAAAATGAATTGAAATGCTTTAATTTGTTCCAGCCTCACAAAAGCCACACCAATTTTTTTTGTTACGTATTTTTAAATAAGTTTGATAATAAATTTGTTTTTTATTTTGTGCTCTATTGCTTAATTTACTTGCTACACACTTAATGCTATAATAATATTATAATAATACATAATAAAAGAGAATGTAAAGAAATAAACTGGTTTATTAAGTGTAAGATGCTGGCGGAGGAGGAGTTGTTTGGAAGAGATTTTCATCGCTTAACTTAACTTACTCTCTACACACTTAATGATACAATTTATTAGTAAATTTAACTTACACACTATGCTACACTGTATCACTAAACATAACTGCTACTTTTTTCAATTCACTTAATCTTCTTCTTTACTGCCTTTTACCTTTTTTCGCCACTTTTTCCTCACTTTTACTTGCAGGACGTGTCAATAAAATCCTGTCCAAAGAGCTTTGTTTCTTCCTCCCTTTCAAAATGTTTCAAAATTGAAGGAAACAAGTGTTGTTGCACAGCGCCAGCGCACCACCTCTTCTTCTCAGCACTGATCTTGGCATTCACTTGCTAATGACTCCTAGTCATTATACTTGTTCAAGTCAAGATACTTGTTTAGCACTTATGTTTATTTGTCGTGATGTCATTATTTCACTTAAGTAATGTCATTTTACTGTTTAACTAATATTGACACCCATATTTGGAGTATTTTGTCTATATATAACCCTAAAAGGCATTGCAGAGAGGACAAACTGTGATGCAGAAGAGACCTAGAACATCTTGTTCTCATTCTACTTCCTCCTCTCTGCAGTGCCCAGCTAGGCAATGTCCTACTACCTGGATAGTTCATTACAGATGTAACAGAAAATAATAATTTTGTAATCTGAAATGTGACTGGATATATTGTAACTACTGTCCTGAGCAACTCAGTGGCACTGATGCCCTAGATCATACACTACTACGCAACACCAAGGAAGATATGAGATTTATTTGTCAGGTTGCTTATGATACATGGCATAAATGCTCAGACATACAGCTTAGTCTGCTTCTACATGGTCTGTCATTGAAAGGAAAAGGGCTTTCATTAAAAAAAAAAAATTGGAACATGTTTTACTCATCCTTGTATATTACTTATCTTGTACAGTTTGTATATATACTGTTTACCATACACTGTAAAATGATAACTGTGAAATGTACAGTAATTAGCTGGCAGCAATTAGCTAGTAAGTTGCTGTAGTAAGTTGCAGCATCCTGCAGCAAGTCCCTTCAGCGTATCATTAGATCAGCTGAGAAGATCATCGGCACCTCTCTCCCCTGCCTTCAGGACTTTTTCAGCTCCCGCCTCACACGTAAAGCTGTCTGCTGGGCAGGTGATCCTAGTCACCCACTACACAGTTCTTTTAACCTGCTACCATCAGGGAGGAGACTGTGTAGTCTCAGGGCTAGGACCAGCAGACTGAGGGACAGCTCCGTCAAATCAGGCTGTGCGGATGCTGAACTCTCTTCCTTCTCTGCCCCCCTTTTCGCCATCCCCCCCCACGTATCCTCTAACTAACTTTCTGAACTGGTTCATTACAAGATCTGTCAACTCCTCTATCCACATCCCACGATACACTTCCACTATTCCCACCCCATTTGTATATAACCTGGACCTCTTAATAGAACCACTATGCACTTGGTCACTTTACCACCTTCATTTCATTTTACTGCTCTATTGTTCATATTATCATTATTGTTTATTATTTATTCTTTTATTTTTATTGTCTATTGTTACTCTGAATGTCCCACTGCTGCTAAATCCCTTTGTCTTTTGGTTTTTGGTTTTGCCTTCATTTCTTTCTTTTGCTGTAACTTGGGTGGGTGAGTAACACAATTTCAATCCTCTGTATGTCCTGTACATATGCAGAATTGACAATAAAGCTACTATCTATCTATCTATCTATCTATCTATCTATCTATCTATCTATCTATCTATCTATCTATCTAGTACATTACACAGTATGTTTACTGTAAATTTAATCACAGTATGTATATCATAATTAACTTTAATTACTGTAAATAACTAAAATAATTACAGTAAAATGAAGACACTGATTTGATCATTTAAATTTTTTTTACATTTTGAAATGTTTTACATTTGCTTTCTGACAGCCACATGTATCCAAGTAACATTTATGAAATGAAATGACATATTTATGAAAAAAAATGTATACTTATAAGTATTTTTAAGATTCTAAACAGTGTAAACAATTAAAGTTTAAAGTGGAAATATGGAAAAAAACAATGAAATGAAATATGAACTAAAAATGTTTTTCTTTCTCCTACTGAAATTTTCTTCCCTGCAGTAGAAGGATAAAAAGAATATAAGCTAGCAAAAAAAAAACAGTGATGAGCTAACACTAATTAGCAGAACACAGTTTTATCAAATACTGTTACATTTATAACAAAATAAAGATATTGTTAACTAAATGTCTCCAGATAATAAAATCGAATGTGTAAATAGTTTGTTTTCATACTATTATGCATCGTAGCTTAAAAGTTAACTCACTAAGGAGTCTGTAAACATTAGCTATCTAGTTAGCTAATGTAGCTAACAGTTAATTAACATAACAGCTAAGTTTAAATGTAATTCTTATCAGAAAAGTTATGTAAATCACAAATGACTCTAAATGAGCATAATGCTGAAAATGATGTTTT
>BRDA01075921.1:0-12420 GCA_036984385.1 Crenuchus spilurus | reverse complement strand
TTTCTGGAATTTAACTTCAGTTTCTGAAAGTATTATTTTAAATATAATGTATAATAAAATATGAACTATATAATTATTTGTTAGTGGGCTAACCATTAGTGGGCTAGCCTGTTAAGATTAAGATTAACCAATTTGCCAATGTGATTTTTCACACAACCTCCGCATTTAACCCATTTGTGCAGTGAAACACACTTTTGATCACAAGACCAGATCCTTACCACAAGGCCATGGCTGCCCCCAGAGACTGAAATGTGTTTCCATTAAATTTATTAATAAAACTAAAAGCCAGAAATCAAATTGTATGCATGTATGTGTGTATGTATGTGTGAAGCATTTTATATTTTCAAATTGTTATATTTAATTGGAAGTTTATTTCATTCCAAGTTTATTGGAAGAAATTACTATTCAAAGAGTATCAACATTATTAAAAAGTCTTGGAATGTGTCACTAAGTGTAATGAATATGACATTTTAAAAAGTGCATTGTGAAATGTATTTTATATATATATATATATATAAAATACAATTTTGGCACTCTATACTAGGTTTAGCTAAGAGCGTAATGCCCTGCCCTGCACCCAGTGAAGGGGTCGAGGACTGATCTTAACTGTCGTGTAGTAGCTACTCTATCAGAGTTGTCAGTTGATGGACATTCACAATATTTTCAAACTTTGTTTCTACTTCATACGTGTCTTGATGTATATGTCAGACAATCAGGAGAAAGTATTTCTTGTCTCCAGGGCATATGGAGAAAGTACATGTGATGAAGTATATGACTGGCATTTCTTCAACAATTGTATCAATTTTTTGAATGAACGGTGTCTAACAGTACTGTGCAGAAAGTACTTTAAACATCATTTCAGCCCTCAGAGCATCTTCCTCCATGCTTCTCAAAAAAGAGACTGAATCCACCATTCTATCAGCTCTTGATCAGGTTCTGTGAAGTACATCCTGAGTGGCATTTAACCTACTTCTCTGGCCATGGAAAACTTGTTGAAAGTAGCAAATGAGGGGCGTTAGGGTGGGACTTTAATAAAGCTAAGGGTTGCTAAATCGGAAAGACAATGAGCTAACTCACCTTTCATCGGCGTAATGAATTGGAGCTGACTGGGGCTGTAATTCAGCCGGGCCTGGCAGCGCAGAAACCACGGGCACTTTGAACTTGACGGCTAGCTTCGGTTCAGTGCTCCTCGTAATTGTGGCTTAAACCTCCAAGCAGCCACGATTCACATGAAAGTTATCTCTCTCTCTCTCTAACTCCCTCTCTTTCTTTCTGTCTGTCTCGCTCTTCCTACAAGAGCATCATATTTTGGAATATCGCAGACAAGAAGGCCTAACGTTAGCATGTGGCATGGGAGCTTCCTTCAGAACAGGGACATGTTTGCTAAATTACTTATCTATCCTCTGACAAACTTCAAAAAATGTTGCAAATATTTGATGTCATTTATGAAGCCATCTGTGCCATGGCTGTACTGTTGGTTCCTATTTATTCTCTTAAAATAAACAGAATTTAATCTAATGAACTAATTTTCCCTCAGCAGATACCTTTTTCCATTTGGCCATCTGCCTTATGAGTTTTGTGAAACTCCGAGCCGCCCTCTCCGGCTTGATTGATGTTTTAATGATGCTTCAATTAAAAGCGATGAAATTATGATCATGATGTTTATTGGTCGCGACGTCACCGTCGCCTTGGAACCTTTCTTGCCTTCGCTTGTAAACACACAACGAGGCCTCTGGTCCATCACATCAATCCTTGTATGACTGGTCTTCAACTGATGACTGATGGACTGATATGCAAATGTACCCGCCGCTAACACGACCAAGCTAGCAGATTGAGAGCGGCCTGATAAATCACCTGGAGAAATAAACAGGCGGAAGGTTATGGCGTCTGCCTTCTGCCGCGTTCTCACCACGCTTTTCTGGAAACTTGCAAACGCGTCACCTGCAATCTTCTCACCTGCTCCTTACTGTTGCCATCTTTTCCCAGGTGAACCCTGAGCGAGGAAAGTCATCGAATCTCCGGAGACAACGGACACATCTGTCTCTGTCCAAACAGATTAAGGCTTAACGCTGAGGGTTTTTCTCTTTTTTTTGAGAAGGTGTCATATTCTCACAGTCTCAGCGCTGGCAGCTTGAAGACCTTGGCATGGATTGTTTAAAATATGCTGACCTGTTTGCCTCTCGCTCCTCGTTGTCCAGCTCTCTTGGTGCAGTGTCAAGTATCCGGGCAGGTCAAAGGTGTTTTCTCTCTAACAACAGATGTCTTCAAGAAGTTCAGGTTCAGTGTCAATTCTCATTCATTATCAATGTTGTGGCATTATTTATATAATATTTCATGTCAGATCAACCATAACATTAAAACCATCATTATTCATTTACCAGCCCTGTTTCACCCTGTTCTTCAGTGGTCAGGACACTGCAGTGACCGTGATGTGGTGGTGGTGTCTTAGTGTGTCCACCTTGCAGAGTCAGAGATGTGGTTCATTTGTTACACAGTTTGTGTTGGTCCTTTAGACCTTCAATGGTGGTCACAGGATGCTGGATAGTTTTGGTTGGTGGATTATTATCAGGCTAGCAGTGAGGTGTTTACAAGCTCCAACAGCTCTGCTGTGTCCGACCTACTAGCGTATCTAATCAGGGACCACAATGACCTAGCATAGAGAGATGAGGTGGAGCAGCTGATGCCGAATCAACAACCTGATCCAGAACGTTGAAAAAAACAAATCATTATTGACTTCAGGGAGAACCAGCACATCTACACTTCTCATCAACAGCTCATCTGTGGATGTAGTTTCTGTGGGTGCAAATCACAGACAATTTCACCTGGTCTGTCAGTGGTCAAGAGGGCACAGCAGTGTCTGCATTTCCTGTAATGGACAGCCCACCTGCCCCCGCCAATCCTCACTACATTCTACAGAAGCACAATAGAGAGCATTCTCACCATCTGTATCTCTGTTTGGTGTGGACGCTGCAGCACCTCTGACTGGATGAATTTGAGGACAGCAGAGAAAATCATTCAGATTTCCCTCCCCTCTTGTCAGGACCTCACACCTATGTGTTGCATGTCCTGAGCCAGAAACAACATCAGTGACTCCTCTCACCCTCACCATAGACTGTTCTCCCTGCTGTCTTCTGGGAAGAGGTTGTGTAGCATGCGGTGCAGGACCACCAGGTTCTGTAACAGCTTCTTCCCCCGGGTAATCGGACTGCTGAACTCTGACCTGCTGTATGAGATACAAAAGCTCTCGTACTAGATATGGCCTTGTTTGCACTCTCCATACTACTACTACATCTCTTTAAAATATTTCTAATACTTTTATATATTTCTCACTACTGCACTTTATAGAATGTCTCTATTACTCTACATATTTTGTTTTTATTTTCATATACATATTTTTCATATTGATATAGTCTTTATTACAATCCTGTGCTGACCAGTTGCAAAGAAATTTTGTTCTGTGTACACTTCCTGTATGACTAAAATAGCCCACACTAACACACCACCACCACATCAGTGTCACTGAGAAAGATCCACCACCCAAATAATAGCTGCTCTGTGGGGGTCCTGATCACTGAAGAACAGGGTGAAAGGTGAACTACAGTCTGTAATTGTAGAAGTACAAAGTGCTTTTAATGTTCTGGCTGTCAGTGTGTGTTCTGCATACCCATAGAAAAGATAATCTCATTAATGTCTCAGAGTCAACAATGAGATCAGATGAAAAAGCAAACTAGACTTTAGCTCATGTCTCCTGCCCAGACAGAAAGATTGGCTCTGTTGGAGTGAAGTAATAACACAGGAACTCATCCAGTTTCAAACTGTTGTGCTCCTTTTTGGTACAGTTTCCAGGTCAAATTACATGTTTTGGTGCAAAACTGTGTGTAACAGGCTTTGGGGTCTGTCTTTGATGAGTATATCACAAGTCAGCAGTGATGTGTAAATAAAGCCCACAGTATTAAAAAGTCAGCAAGTTCTAAAAGACTTCACATGCATCAGAGGAGGCGTGTGCTAGTCCTCACCCTCCTAGTGTCGGGAGCATTGAGAGTGATTGGGAGAGTTTTAGAGAATGGGATAATTGGCCTTCCACTAATTGGGGAGAAAGTAGGGTTTAACCCTTTAACATCCTCACCATGAAAGAAGAAACTGAATAATTCTTTTTTTTTGGGACTAACTTCTCTAAAAGTTCATCAAGAATGGTGTTCTCAGCTTCAACAGTTGCAATGCTTGTGTAACACTGTTCAACACACCATTTCCATGTAAATCCTGAAGGATCAGGTTATCTCCTGAGAAGTGCTTAGTAATCTAATGTGTCTTCTTCTGAGTTTCAGTACTGATCACAAATGTTCTGAATTTGAGTTTACTAAAGACCGTATGTTCACCAACTTCATGCACAAATTCAAGGTAGTTAACATGAAGTTGACTACCTCCAAAGACTAAGAGTTCTCCAGGTAAAAGTGAATATAGTTTACCTTCAAGATGCACAACAGTCTCTACTCACTTTCATTACTAGACATCATTAAAAAGTCTAAGACTGTACAGCAATTTGCAACAAAGAACGTGTGTCTGAATACCCTCTGATGGAGAAAGATATTTGAAGGGTTAAAAGGAATTAGCGCAAAATTCTGGCATTTATGTAGGAGGATTAGCGTACCTCAAAGCTCATAATGGAAAAGACCTGCGGAACAGCATGCTGTCAGTCATATGTGAACATCAAGTCAAGCAGGAGGAGGGATTATGAAGAGATTGAATCCAATTTCCAGTGATCATCTCAGCAAACATAAAAAAAAAATGACCAGAGAGGCAGACAATTGGTCGCCCACCAAATACAGGTCCAGTTGATGTGGTTATCACAGATATGCACCTCTAGAACACTGGGAGCGAATTACATTAGAGCGTTATGACCCCGGGATTGGGGCCGGTCAAATCTGTTTGCATACTCTCATTATCTTATTAGCATCCGCTCAGAAAATTAACGGAAACCCACCAAACCAAAGTAATGGAGTCTGTATAAAAAACCCACTCAAATGAGTTTCTTTCTCTTTCTTGTCTGAATCAGTTTACGTCACTAAGTAAGGGATAATGTAAGTTTGCTGGTCAGTAAGGGAGAATACTGAAATTAGGGATGCACCGAAATGAAACATTTGGCTGAACACTGAACACGGTTCTTCATTTATATAAATGATTTTAAAATTAGTAACTAAACTATTTCCCCCCAAAAAATTACAGTTAGTCAGGAATGAATGTCTGTATTTTAAAAAGTTGGTTTGACATCATTGGGTTTAATAACATGAGTTTAATTGATTATTCTTTTATATTTGTATATAAAACAGACAATATATGAATATGTATGAAGATGCATGTATGTTACATTATTACTAAAATTTAATAAAATGATGAAAATGTCTAAAATGAATGATGTAAGTCACATGTTTTGTGTGTTTAATGTGAGTGTTATTGGCTACAGACACTGAAACACCACATTTCTTCTGGTAATTGTGAGACGGTGTCTAACACTACAGCTGCCAGAGCATCAACACAAAGCTAAGCGGATGTATTCTGGCTTCATCCTAACAAGTGTAGTTTATTAAAGGTTGTGCTTGAAGTTTGTTGTCTTCTTCCATTTCACCACCAAACTGTAACTGTGCTGGTGAATCTGTGTTTTGTTAAATGGTGAGGAAAGTTCTGAATGTCAAATTAAATATTAAACTTTTCCAGTAAATATCCGGTGCATCCCTAACTGAAATAGTTTTGTTTCTACTTGAAGGGATTTATCTTCCACTGGTGGACTATACATTATCCTGCTTACTATGCAACAACTTTCTCAAAACCATCACAATATGTAATTTTAAAGTTTAAATTTCATATTATGGAAAAATCAGTTTTTCAGTGTTTTTACACCTTTATTTAACTAATAACTACTCCAATCCCAATCCAGCTTTAGTCGAGCTACTGTGTGCATGTTGTAGTTGTTTGAATTGAAGGTTTCCATTACTTCTCATCTGTGTAAACTGTACTGGTTTGGCTGTTTGCTTTGCTATGCGCCTGCGCTGCTTGGACAGGTGTGGGGCGTGTTTTTGTGTTGAAATCAAAAGAGCTAATGTGTCTTCATGGCTGCTTGGCGCCAAATTGCGGTTTGACCCCTCACCACAGCCGTGTGTGTGTGTGTGTGTGTGTATGGGGGGAGGGTGTTCTCCCTGAAACAGCTGCAGTGCCTATCGCTCCGGATGCACCATTAACACTTCAAGCTGTGAGTGGGGAATGAAATTAACTTATTGATCCTTGCTTTAATGAAGCTATTAGGCATAAAGCAGAGAAATGGAAAAAGGGCTGAGAGAGAGAGAGAGAGAGAGGAAGAGAGAAGGGGAATGTGGAGTGTCTCCACGGTCTGCCCACTTAGGAGCGGAAAGCTTAAGTGGCTGGGCATTAAATGCGTCATGGCTTTTAGAAATGGAACTTTGCTCTGTCTCGCTGACTGGCTCAGGCTTTGAAAGGAAGAGAGAGAGAGAGTGTGTAATGTCTGTGTGTCTCTCCCTTTTTCTCCCATGGGCTCCAGGGTTGAGAGGTTCTTGATGATTTCTCCACCCGCATTAAAATGTCACTGGCCTTTCCCTCCCCGGCAGTGCATCTATCGCTTAATCTCCCTCCGAGGGCCACAGCGTCCACCACAAACATGCCGCAGCGCCGCTGGTAATCCGCCTGATTTCAGATAAATAGGATTTGGGGCTGAAGTTGAGATTCTGCTTATTACCGCTCAGCCTCCTTGTCCTACTCCATTATGGTCATACTTAAGGATCTCCCATAGTGTGGTAACTTTGCACAATCACACCAAGCATCGCATGCAGTTAAAGGAATACAGAATAGGAGCCCATATCTGAGCCGGAGTCATCCTTATGTACTAAAGGACTGTCTCTCTATCTCTTTCCCTACTTCCAGTACTGCTTTACCCTCTAAACATACCTTACAGGTTAATAGACTGGATTAAAGGCCTAATACACAGTAAATGTAACCATCTGCTTCAGACTTTCACCTCACCAGAATCTTTGCATATAAAATTGGTATATTCAGTTGATTACTTTACTAAATTCATTATAACACAAACAATTAGATTAAACATTTTCCCATTTAACCCAGTGAAACACACACACACACTAGTGAATACACTAGGCTTTGAGAACATGTGCCCGAAGCGTTGGGCAGCCCTATCCACAGCACCCGGGGAGCAGTTGGGGGTTAGGTGCCTTGCCCTTCAGTCATGACCTGCCCAGGGATCAAACCGGTGACCTTCTGGTCACAAGACCAGATCCCTAACCACCAGACCACGACCCAATACTTGCTTAAATGAATGATTCACTCACAATCACAATTTTACACAAGCCAAGAACTGAAGGTGCAAGGCTATCATTGCTAACAAACACTAGAACTCAATAGTCACCTAAATAGCCCAGTCGTTTGTTAAAAAGCAAACTTCAGTCAACTCACTCAAACCACATCCACAGCTCACAGACTTGACTATGTACCACAGTTGAAACCTGGTGGACCAGATGTAGTGGCCAGAAATTTTAGGTAAGTGGTCAAAACTAGAGGTTGAGAGATGGGGAAGTTCTGGTGGTCTAAATGTCTCCCTCTGTTACAGCTGAAATATTTATCATTAAATACAAGATAAAAACAATATTATTACCATTGTTATTAAAATTATAATATTGATTTAACTTTTTTGTTATGTTTCATGGGACTATTCAGGTATATAAATATTAGCTTTCTTTATATATGAAAAGTGCATGAGTAATAGCTGAGATCAGATTTTATGTTTGATGTGGCTGATACTGGGGGGCATGGTGCCAACTGTTTATGACATGATATGTATCATGCAAAAATTTCGGCTTGTATGGGATTACATTTAAAATATTAAAGCAATAGTTCATCAAGAGATTATATATATATATATATATATATATATATATATATATAGTTTGTCCTTACTGTCTATGTGCTATGACCACAAACTTTAGAGACACCAAGATACGTTTTGCATCAAGATTTATGGCTTTTAATCTTTGTTCTTGCAAAAAATATACAGGTAGTCCTCGATTTACAGCGTTGATCCGTTCCTATGTCGCGTCGTAAACCGAATTTCATGCAAGTCGGAACATACGTACATAAATAACATACTGTAATCATTTATCCTATCCTAACATCTATCCTAACACAGTAATTATCAAAAAACACATAAAATACGTTTAATAATGAAATGAAACTGCAGCGTAACCGTGTATTTTTCCACTGCGCACACCAAACACGAAACAAGGCTTTATACAGTAAATGGGACATGTGTCGTAACCAGGAAACCTCGTAACTCGGGGACCACGTAACCCGGGGACTACCTGTAATACTTAAGTATCACTAACAATGTTATAAGCTTGTAAGTACAAAATGGCATGACTGTGCCATTAGCATCATAGCATCTCTTTGAGGTAAGTTTGTCATCATGTTATTCTTGGACAGAGTAAAGATGCTCAGAAGACAAAGTTAAATATAAATGTTATTATATTTGTATATAGGGTAACTAAAGCATTTTCAGTTTCAGTGGTTGATATTGTGCGGTGCTAACTGTTTGCTAGCTAAAGTGTAAAGGACACCATACACAGCATGCTACAAACTTTGGCTTGCATTGTATGTTATTTAAAATTTTAAGGAAATAGTTCACTAAGAAATAATATCTGCATATTTTTCCACCTCTGTAAAGTCAACAAAATTGCCAGTTGTTTCAGTAAACCTTCCAAAACTTCTCTGAAAACTGGGGACAGCTGATATTAGGGGACATGATGCTAGTAAGTTAGCTTAGCTAATTTTAGCAGCCTTAGCTAAGTGTTAACATTAAAGAGAATGCTTACAGGCATTCCTGTTTGTTTGACCTTTCCTGTTTTTTAGAACCTTCATACTGAAACATTAAATATGATCTAATGTATAAATGTCAGCATCTGACTAACATCTATTTACCACTGAGAGGAGACTGTAGTGGAAAATAGCACACCTGCACTGTAGCTAATCAACAGTTCTTGTCCGATTTGCCTTCGGCCACCTACCGCCAATGTCCTGTATTTACCACAGTGAGTAAACATGAAATCTGTCATAGCATGGCCAATTCATTTGCAATGGCCTTGGGAGTGTTTCACACCCATTAATAAAGCAATTGTAAACCACAGTTGGCGATGTGATGCAATTAGGTTGCGTTATTATTATGATGTTGTTCGGCTGGATGCGCTCACTTGCTGCCTGTGGCCATAGACATGGTTATAGAGAGAAATTAAGTCGTAGCATGTTCAGAGTTTGCTACCAGTAGATTAGTTGATTCTTTGATTCTGTGTCTGTTTCTCTGGGGGAAGAGAAGTCATTTAATATGCAACTTGTGCAAGTCTACACTCTTAAAAAAGATGATCATTCAAGGGTTCTTTAGTAAAGAAAATGGTTCTATATAGAACCATGAACACTCAAAGAACCCAAATGGTTCTTTTCATAGTGAAAGGGTTCTTCAGTTTAATGAGGAATGTGCTGTAGATGGTTCTATATAGAAGCCTTTTTAAAGTGGTTCTATATAGCACCAAAAGCAGTTCCTCTATTATTATACACTTGACATAGTAAATAGCAGAACCCTTTTGGGGGCTACATACAATCATTTCCATAAAGGTTCTGTATAGAACCATCTACAACACATTCTCCATCAGTGTGAAAAATCATTTCATTTTTGGTGCTATATAGAAACATTTTCAGAAAGTGTTCTACAACACATTCCTCGTCAATATGAAGAACCATTTCACTATGCACAGAACCCTTTTGAGTTCTTTGAGTGTTCATAGTTCTATGTAGCACAGTTTTCCTTACTAAAAAACCCTTGAAGAAATAACCATCATTTTAAGAGTCATAGTCTGCATCACTTACACTTTATGTTGATATTCCAAACCTGGATTGTTGCTATGCATTATGACCAAGACATTGCATATTAGGTCTTAGCACGCAGGCATTGCAATTGCTATCTCCAGCACAGCTGCTGTATTCTGAGCATGATTTCCAATGATAAAGGAAAAAGGCGACTCAGGGCTTCCCATTCTAGTACGATTCCGCAACGCTCCCATTCGGACATTAATAAACCCCAGTGCTCCTGCGGAGGCTGTGGGCCTCAGCCACCAGCTCATGAATTTGGCACTGCTCAAAAACAAAAAGTCAATTATATACTATGACTCTGTAGAGGAGAGGTTATGAATTGCACCTCTATAATGGTGGTGCTCATTCTGGGAGCTGGTGCTTTTGACCGTGGCTCGTTCTGAATAGCAATAACAGTGCTCAACCTAGAGGTGCAGAAGCAAGTGCATTATGCATTGCAAATCGCGGCCTACTGAAGAGAATTTGCATTGCTCTCCAATTCAAATAGTCATTTCGATAATAAATTTTTTCTCATTAATTGAATATTTAAGCATGGATAATTACAGGCTCATTATGAAGGAGAATAAGAAAAATAAAACACTAACGTATATAAATTATTAATGAAGAAGTTCACCATTATCCCTGGAATTTTTGCATATCATCATTTTAAAAATGCAAATATGTTTGCTAATTTAATGTCTATTAACCCTTGAGAGTCTTGGGATATGTTGGATTTTTTTCTTTACTTTATTAAACCCCAATAAAATATTTAGTGCAAATAAAATATATATATTTTTCACTTTAACATACTATATCCACATATCAGACCCCAAAAAAAACAAATCTTTTTTTTTTACTAAACAAACACAAATATGCTCAATTAAGCATTTTAAAGATTGAAAATGTTATTACAAGTTGTAAATTTGAACATATAATGTTAAAACGTAAGATAAAGTGAAACTACATACAATTATTTACACCAAAAAGCAGGTTCCTTTAATGTCATCAGGTTATTCAGCATTGTGTGGCTTCCTTATGGGCATTACACCCCTTTCCTAATTGATGTTAGGTCAATCTTTACCTTAAATATTAAGTTTAAATGATCTTAGCTTTTGCTTGGTGTGTTGACATCAAACCAAAACTAGCAGAAAGTTTCAAACATTTTCTATAGAAGTTGGTGCCAATGTTCAACATGACATGACAAGTGTTAATGAAACAAGTCCCTGGGTAGCATGTTGTTGAATTTATTTAAGAAGAAGTAGTCACACAAGACCTGTTTTCTAATGGTGTAAAATATAAATAATGAGGTATTGATATGCTGTTATAACACTAAGAAATATTATTTTAGGTAAGGCTGATATGTGGATATTGTTCTAAGTGAAGACATTTAGAAATAACATTAACATGTTTCATGTCTTGATCATATCTGGATAACCTTTCCAGATTATATATAAAGTAAACTTAAAATGCATCTTTTTTTCTGTAGATAATGCAGAATAGTAAAAAAAACTCATAAAACTGAAACTTCCTCTTTTTTACTTTGTAGTAGGGGTAGTACTAGGGTGGTACTGTTTTGTAATTAGCCCTTACTAGGGCTGGGACGATATGGCCTAAAATCAATATTGTGATATATTGAGCAGTTCACCTTGATAACGATAAATGGACGATAATACTAATACACACATACCACATACAATACAAAAATAAAGAATGTGTTAGGCCAACATAAATACTTCACAGATGGTACAATTCCCTTTTTATTACCACTTTAAAGCATAAATATATGAAGAAAATGTCTTGAACAGAAAAGACACAATTAACCTCATCAATACACTCACTCCTGAGGTGGTATTTAGAATTTACATCAAAAAGCTCCTGGTTTGTATGTTTATGGTCAATATGCTTTCTGATGTTGCATCTGTTCATAGGAACTTTGAACATAGGACATTTTTTCCAGACAACAGATCTCATGCAAACTCTTCTTTTGAGTGCATAAATTCCCATGTCTTCTGCCTTGAGTGGACATGGCTTGGCACTGGGTGGACACAGCTCTGCACTGGGTGGGAACTGCTTGGTACTGGGTGTGCATGGCTCAGCACTAGGTGGGCACAGCTTGGGACTTGTAGAACATGGCTTTGACAAAGGTGTTGTAGTTGATTGTTTAGTCTTACATACAATCAAATGGTTTTCAAAGTCTTCTTTATGCAGCACCATTGACTGACAGTATATGCAGTGCTAATGTGCTCTGCACCCTAAACCACATCGGTGAATAGTGTATCCTGAAACATGAGAAAATAAATTATATAAAGTGTGGGGCCATAAAAATAATTGTAGATCTCTGAAAGGCTTAGTAATGACAGTAATCGGCTTTTGCAACAACAGTACAACATAAATTGTACGATATCTAACGATGTATATAATTATATAAATATGATTAAGCCTCAAATGACAAGGTATATAAACCTTGTTGAGTAAACTGTTTTAAAAGTTGTAATTTGAGGCTTA